>JANVCQ010000232.1:51411167-51431873 GCA_025531925.1 Erythroxylum plowmanianum | reverse complement strand
AATATTGCTCATAATCCTATACAACACAATAGGACAAAGCATATTGAGATTGATAGACATTTCATTAAAGAAAAATTAGAAGAAGTGTTAGTGTATATGTCCTATGTTTCATCAGAATGTCAAATAGCTGATGTTTTAACAAAGGGGTTGAACAGTTCAAGTTTTCATGATCTTGTATGCAAGTTGGGAATGGAAGACATTTATTTCTCAGCTTGAGGGAGATTGTTGAGGTACTAAACAGCTGTAAATAGATTATACTTAGATATAGATAGGCTATAGATAGATAAGATAAGATAAGTTTGAAATCTCTTAAATTAAGGGATTACATTAGATAGCTTTAGATAACTTTCCAGATTTAAATTCTTACTTGTAATGTCCTATATATGGTTGTATACTCCTATTCAATATATGAGAAATAGAAAAATTATTTCCCACAACATGGCATGTTAAAAAAAACTGGATTCGGCAATCATGGGAATTTTTTTTGGGCTATTAAAAACAGTATTCAGCATAGCTGTGGCAATTGGATATCCAACTATACCAAGGCCATGGACGTTGAACTTCAGTTGGGGGATGATGTATAAACATCTCACGTTACAAAGGAAAACTTTTTCACTGTATCATTTTGAAGGGATTAGGTTTTCAAGATGTTATGTTTGTATCAAGTTATGGGATGCTGTTACATCTCCTATATTATGGATCTAGGTATTAGTATTCACTAGCCATTCCATGTTTCTAATGCACCTTAATAGGTCAGTTCTTATACCCGTCCTTCATATCATTTCAAAGCAATGATTTCCAAGACACCCTCATTGATGATGGCATTTTTAGGTGATGGCTCCTGGTAAAGCTCACCAGAATCAAATGTAATTGTGCCCATGTTTTACCTTGATATTGCAGAATATTGGTGGACATACATGAGGGCTGATCCAGATGGCCTTGCTGAGATCCGGCGGCTAATTGAAGCTGGGAAGTTGAAAATACCTGTTGAAAAATGTTTTCCAATAACCCAAGTGAGAGAGGCTCACGAGGCTAAGGACAAAAAGAAAATCCTTGGCAAGGTGGTACTGGAATTTGATTGAAGTAAATTCCTTTGAACTCTTACTCAACTCTTTCTCACTTACAGCTATCAAATCTCATTCTATCCTTTCTGTAAAGTAGGTTCTACCCCCCATTAGTTTAAGAGTTAATCCTGCATCCTGAACATGTTCTGCACAATAAGTTGTCACATTTTGCATAGGTGTGGGTGAAAGTTCCAATATCCTCGATTCCCAAGCTGTAAATGTTAAGAGGACCGTCTTTTAGCAAAACTTTTGTAGGTTAATTTTGTTAGTGAATATTTGTGAGTTTATAGCAGATAAAACAGCCGCATTTGTGCTGCTTGCAAAAGTATCTTCTTATCTTTATAAAATTTTGAGTATGATATTTTAGATGGAGCTATTAGATTTGTGCAGAGGACTATGTTTTAATTCCAAATATCGTGGAACTTATGATGCGAGGCTTAAAGCACTATATAAAAGTTAAATAAAATAGCAGAATCATTCATTCCTAGGATCCATGGGAAGAGGTGAGGCTAGTTGGAGTTGTGATATGATATTATTATGTATGCACAGCATCAGACAACGACAGGTCAGAAGTTAGCGTTATTATTAACTCTATCTGCTCTGCGACTGGACCACCTGATCTGATCTTCAATCTGTAATGCTTTGGTTTGTTGAGGCTTATTAATCTCATGCTTTATGGTAAATGATGCATCATCCTTTTTGTCCTTTTTTGTGGAGTATAATGTTTGGTCAAATTCCCTCCCTTTGACTCCACTGGCTGTTCCATTCATCATCATTCCCGCTAAAACCCTAAAAGGTTCATCGAGTTCGCTAGGGTGGGGACAAAGCGTAGGTCACGGCAAACAGTGGCGCGTGGATAGAATAGTCATGATTAGTTGTGAGTTCTGATCTAAAACCCTATGGTCACGTGCACCCCTTGGATTTTCTTTTTCGATGCTTGGTCCCATGTGACCACTAATTTTTAAAAGGCCCGTTGTTTTCGTATTAAATTGCGATACTGCCACTTTTTGTCTTTTAGCTGCAAGAAAACGGCGAAACTTTTGTGGTGTTGAATGGGGGAGAGAGAGTGAGAGTGCTGGTTCAGAACTGAAAAAGTGGGCAAGAACACAGAGACAGTGGCTTTCCCAAGACAAAACCCATCAAATTCCCCAATTGCCCTTTTGGTTTGGTTTTATTAGTGCTTTACAGTGCTGTAGGTGAACTGGCCACGTTCATGTGAAGGAAGAAGGTTTGGTTAAAGAAAAACAGATGTGCTTGGAGTTTGACGCATCACTTCACTAAATATGAGATGGGATGGGATTGGATTCCAGTCGCACTTTCCCTTCTTCTGCTTTTTCTGGGATTTCTTTTCCATCCAACTACAAAAGCCTAATCATAAATAGCTGTTAATCAGCTGAAAACTCATGGCTACAGACAGCAACGCACTCGCTTGTTGAAGGCAACAACAAACGCACGTGCCATTTAAACAGAAACTGAGCCTAAAGCTCAGTAATTGAGTTCTGCCTCACATCACAGCGTATCCTCCAATATTAATTTCTTCAACACCACTTCCCCTCTCTCGTTTCTTCTATACCTGCAAAGCTCTTCCATATCATACCCACAAGTACACGCACCCACCATTCTCATGACCACACGACACTGATTCCACACCTTTCTCTCTGTCAAAATCTTGAATTATTTGACATGACCAGGGGATCCAACAAGTGAAAATAGAACAGCTAGAAAACAAATCTCATGGAAGCAGCGAATAGGCCCCATCGCAGCAACATCATCAATAGCACCACCATAAGTGAGCTCTTCATTTGCTTCACTTCACGCCTCTCGTCTTCTTCTTCCATGAGGATATCTTCCAAGTCGATTCTCAGCCCTGGCCGTGCAAGAGAGCCAACGCCAATCTCACTTTCAAACTCGCTTAGTTGAAGGCTGCGAAGCAACGGTAGCATGAAAGGTGGGCAAGCTTCGCCTATGTTCCCCACCACCAATGCCAAGAAACGAGGCGGTTCTTTTGAAAACCCCGAACCCACTTCTCCGAAGGTAACCTGTATTGGTCAAGTGAGGGTCAAGACCAAGAAACAGAGCAATAAACTGAGAACAAGATCCAAAAGTAGAGGAGAAGCGAGTTTTAGAAGAATAGAGCAAAACAGCAGCAACAAGAACGTTGAAGCGAGTAGGAATTCAGATCAAAACCAGAGCCTTGCAAACCATCATTTTTTGAACCAGCAACAGCCTCAGGAATGCTTGCCACACAGAAACCAGAGATGGGTACATTTGCCTATGACAATATGTGAAGCTGTAAGAGCTTTTGGGGCTGAATTCAATTGCTTTCTTCCTTGTCGATCGTCGTGCATGGCAAGTGAGAAAGAGAAGGAAGAAAAGGCAACCACACACTCAGAGAACGGCAACTCATGTGGAACTGTGTTTGCTCGGTGGCTCGTAGCGGTGCAGGAAGGAGATGGAAAGGGTAGACAGATAGAGTTGGTTGTGGGGGAAGATGAGCAAAGGGAAGAAAGCAGTACGGAGAGAGGGAGGAGGCATGTGTTTGAGGAGATTGAGTTTAAAGATGAAAACCTTGACGGAGGAAATGGGAGTTTGCAAGAAGAGGAACCAAGAATTAGTATATGCGTTCCACCTAAGAATGCTCTGTTGCTTATGAGATGCAGATCTGACCCTGTGAAAATGGCTGCTCTTGCTAACAAGTTTTGGGAAGCTCCTGTCCCCCCAGTGGAAGACGATGAAGAGATTGAAGATGGTGGGAATGAGAACGAACATGAGAAAAACAAAGTTGAGCAAGAAATGGAACACAAACAAGTAGTCATGGCATGTGAAATGTCGTGTTCTTGTGAAAAAACTGAAGAAAATCAGGAAGCTGAAGAAAGATTGGATCTTTTGGAGCCTGAAAATGGTAATAGAAAAAGCCTGGAGAAAAGCTCAGATATTGAACTCCAACTAGTATATTCTTCATATGTAAACCAAGAACAGGACATGATCCCGCCACTTATACCAGAAGAAAATTCATTGCGTGATTCTTTGGTTGAAGGAATTCTAGATCCAGGACACCTGCAAATTCTTGAAAATGAAGAAAAGATTATTCAAGTTCGAGAAGGCGGAGATAGTCAAGAACAGAAACCAGAAGAGGAAGAACATGCAGAAGAAAGTTCAGCACTGTTTGTAGAGTTGAAACAAGAACTTCAAGAAGAGATAGGCGAAAACATCCATGATCAAGAACAAAATCCACCCGAAACTGTAGTTCTTGAAGCTCGGGAACTACCAGTATCAACGGCAGACAAAGCGACCAACGCAGAGATGATCGAAGGAGAGTTGACGGAGATGACGAGCCAAGAAAGATCCGAAACCGAAGACCCGGAATGCCAAGGGGGTCAAACGAGTAACAAGTCAAAAGAGAGGGACACTCAGCCATTGTTGCCTGATTGCCTACTGCTAATGATGTGTGAGCCCAAGCTATCAATGGAAGTTTCCAAGGAGACATGGGTATGCACTACAGACTTCATAAGATGGTTGCCAGAGCATTCGAGGCCGTCGATCAACAAAAAGAGCGGTTATGACGAGGCCACAACGAAAAAAATCACAGTCGACGCCAATCCCCAGCCGCTGGTCAACAGTACCCTACAACAGCCAGCGAGGTCCTCTTGTTCATATCCATCGAAGCCGCCGCGTAGGGTCGCCGGAACAGAGACTATGACGACGGTGACCGGACAGAAGCTGATGGACGGCAGGGCTTATGAACCGCTAATGCTCACACGCTGCAAGTCAGAGCCGATGAGGTCGGCGGCTAAACATGCGCAGGAGAGTTGCTTCTGGAAGAACAGGAAGATGGAGCCGCATAGGGCGGCTACACTAGGAGTCGGCGCGGCTGGCGTTGTTTAAAGCGTAGTTAAAAAAAAAGTGTGTTAATTTACGGGGCTTGTCTTGTATATTCTAAATTTCCATAAATTCCAAGCAAATTCCTTTTTGTGTCTTTATCAGTAATTTCATTCATTCGCTTTCTCTTCAGCTAAGGGAAGCATGGCCATGGCCTGTTCCCTTCTGACCAAGTTCCAAGGCAAATTGTAGAAAATGAGTGCGTTTTTGTTTTTCACTCACGCAGGCTTTTCAGGTTTTTTCAGATACGGTTGAATGATATGTCAAGTGTCACTTTGATTGCGTTTCAGAATGAATATATCGGAGGATAAAGGACATGCGTGTCTTTTCCTTTTAAAATATTTTAAGTTTTACCATTTTAAAGACATAAAATTATAAACCAAGGGAATCAAATAGGTTGCAAAACCATAATACATTACTCTTTTGTTTCTTTACACTAATTAGTTACAGAGCTATTTTTGTGCAATTACAGTTCATTCTCTTTCTCGCTATTGCCTGTCATCTGGATTTCGATCTCCCTGGCTGTCACTCGATGTAGCACCAGCAGTTGGACTTTCAGATGTTGAATTGGGTGAAGTTGATTGCTGAGTGCCTTGTCCTTCAGAATTTTCACTAGTGACACCTTTCGTGAAAGAATTGATGGCAAGCTGAGCAGAGTAAAGAAACAAACCGACAGAATTGACGCCAAAAACACATGTTGCAAGGTAGCACAATCCATTCACAATAGTTCTGCAAAAAGTAGACAGATATCAGAACTCCCCTACAAAATTGTAGCATTATGTTTGAAGATGGTAGTAGCAGGAGCTACCTAATGGTTATTGTTATCTGGCGTACCTGAACCAAAGAAACCAAAAAAGAACAGGGTGTGAGAATTATGTGGTTATATTTGGCGCAGAGTCTTCAAACATAACAATAAAACATCAAAGCTCCTAAAACAACAAAGACCATTGGATGTGAAACAAACCGAGTAATTATCTGATAATGCTTGGCGGTTAAGAGAAGCCTCGATGGTGGTGGTGAACTTATAAAGTATAAGTGCAATGACACCCGCAGAAATTCCACCTAGCAATGCCTGTACAGGTGAAGGAGTTTTCTCGGATGCTATGGCACCTGGAGCCATTGCCGTTAAGCTGGCTAATGCTTCCTCTTTCAAGGATTTATTTTCCCCTGATGACCTTAATCTCTAGTAACATAAGATCACAAACTCAAAATTTCAGAATGTTCATCATAACGTAAACTAACTCAATTTCAACCAAAAAGCATAATTGAGACTAAATTGAATTCGGTTGATAAATTATCCAACTCTTTCTAGTCCAAAGAGAGTCGTCAAAAGAGTATGTTAGATGCCAATTTTGGAAATTGAAGTCTTTCTCGCCTTAAACATGAGGACAACAGAGCAGAACGATATAAAACTAATCAGAAGCTAATTCCACAAGTTCTGGCAGAAAAAATACATCAAACTGAAAACCAAGCATCAAGATTCAGTTCTGAGTAGTCTAAGCTTAAGCATAAGAAAGCATCTAAAATAAAAAAAAGGAAAATATATTTTTAAAAAAGAGTCAAAATTGGTTCATCATAAGACATCAAATTGTAGAATATGATAACAATCCAAGAGAGTGGCACATAACACTTAAAGGATCATAGTTACACATATATCCGACAAAACCCAATTCGGACAAACTACAAACTGAATTTTAACACATAAAAGCAGAGAAACTTAACGATAAGAGTTGCAAAAGTTTCCAACTTAAAAAATAAGATAAACACCCGTTTCACCACAGAACCAATTCATCAACAATTGAAGCGAAAATAAGCTGATCAACCTATAAACGAACAAAGATTTAATTCCTGAATACCAGTTCTTTGGCGCGCTTAGCCCGGCGGCGAATAGAGCGGAAGAGGAAAATAGAGATGGAAGCAGTGAGGAGGACGCTGGTGGTGACCTGAAGAGGCGAAGGGTCATCGGTGGTGGAGAAAATGGTGGGCGAGGAAGAGAGAGGTAGGTCTATAGGGCTAGTTTCTCCTGGAGAGTCGTCGGCAACGGTGAGCCATGGAAGGGAAGATTGAGGAGGGAGAGCTGAAAGAGAGAAATGAGTGATGGGTCTTTGGTGGAAGCGAAGAGAGTGGGAATGGTGTTGGAGGGATGGAAGTAAGATATGGTGGGGGGTAGTGAATGTGAGTGTGAGGGTTAGAGGTTGGTGGTGACACTGCAACATTTGGTCTTGATGGTTTTAGTTAAGAGTGGAGGGAATGCAATGGAATGGATGTTTTGATTTCAACTATTGTCAATTGAATTGTGAGTCTCTTTTATCTTTGGATTTTTCTAAAAATATCTTCTGCCCTTTTGCCCTTTTCCTTTTCTGGGTGCAAAATCAGTTTTAACACATCAATTTTACATATATAAAATATTATTTAATTATTTCTCTGTTTTTTATTTTCCAAAAAAAATGAGTTGTAATTTATTATTGATCAGATAAGTTGACGTCTCAATAGGAAAATCAAGCAGTTTAATTAGTTGAGATTAAAAAACAAGATCATCTGAAATTTGTTTGTTACATTAGTTACAGTTGATCAACCGTTAGAAGTCCTAGCGGACGTTAGAAGCCACGGCTCTGGCCCAGAACTTGAGTTGTGTTTTCATATCCTGTGCTGCATTCTTGAAAGAACAGATTGGAATTGGAGTTGCGCAGCTTTGCCCGTACCATGACTCTGAGAGATAAGCATAAGGCTTCCTTACTTGCTCTTGACCACCATGATCCTGACTTTGCTTATCTTGCAAACCAGGAAGTATGGCCATCACCCTTGGGTTCAAATCCTTTTTGTCAAAAGTGAACCCCAAGTCCCTGAAACCCTGGACTTCATCCGATTCCAGGTCCCTTGGCATCTTCATTGACGTTGTCCTTTTAAGCTGTTGCTTTGTTTCCTTAGGCCGACTTGCATTAAAGCTTTCCATGTCTGTGTTCCTTGATGGTCTGTATTTTGGCATGCTTGAACTTTGCACCACACCCTGAAAAGGAAATATGCACACCAGTTACACCAACATGTTGGCCTACAAAGAGAAATATGATATTCGGTGCCCGTTTCAAGTGATCATATGAATCAAATAAATGCAATTATGGTGCTCTCAGAAAAGGAGTAAAGGGTATTGTATCACAGTGTCAGTCGGTACCTTGTTTGGGGCACGATTCCGAGGCTGGATAGCCCAGGTGTTGGGCATTGCTTGCCGGATCAATCTGCTCATTGTGATGTCACCTTCATTGTCTTCAAGCTCTTCTAGTTCCCTTCCTATACAGGGTGGCAGAGATGGTGTTCTTAATAAATTCTGCCTCGATGATCGTTGCCCCTTGCGCTTTTGGTCCCTTGGAGCTTGAGTTTCTTTCCCCTGAATCACTACCTTCTTCTTTGTGCAAGTTGATAATTCATTTTGTTTCTCATTAAATGTACAGATATCTGATAGTTGCGTTGTCAACTTACTGATTTCACTATTTCTTTCTTTCTCGTGAACTCTTTCTTCTCTTCCTATACAAGGTGGCAAGGATGGTGCCCGAGTTAGATTTGCAGAGAATTTCCTGGCGGACGAGGATGACGGTTTTTCTTTACATGGATTGCTCTCTGAAGTTCCCTGAGCGAAGTTTGGTGAAGGATCAGAATAGCACCTAGACATTTTTGGTTTGCTATTAACCAATTTACCGAAGAACCACCCTTCCTCCAACAGATCATGAACAGCTGCTGCACCCTTTTCATGGATAGTAGAATAGGGCTGGAAAGAGTCGTCTTGAAAAGAATCCATTGTTGTTTTTTCCACTTGTGGAGAGACCCACACGGTAGTTCCTCTGTTTGTAATCTTTATATTGTGATGTCAATGCAGAGCAGGCCAAGTGGGGCAGGACCCCATGTGCTTATGCCTCATCAAAAGCAATAATTTAGGGTGACAATTAGAACTTGGAGGCCATGCCCATTAGTTTATACATCTGGAGAGGGTAATGAGATGTGGTTTTATATGCGAAATTGGGAGGAATTGAATTCTAACAACCAAGAAATTAAGAGTAGAATTCATTGCTAGAGCCATCTCATGACAGCACATAACCCATGTGACGGCCCTTTTGTTGATGAAGCAACAAAGAGGGACATGCATTTGTTTTCTCTACCAGTTATATGACAGCTAAGGTCAGACAGATTTGAGATATGCATGAAACCAATATTTCTTATGTTAAGCCATGACATACCGTTTGTTGTATACTGGAAATAGGAATTGTTGGTCCCAATATCTAAAAAAGGAATTCTTTGATAGCAAATCTCGGCTTAATATTACATCTTCCTTCCTTCATTTAAATGGCTTTTGATTGCATCCCATCTGGAAATTCATTTCACAATAGAAGATGGCTCCCTCTTAGTTTTCTAATAGAACATTGGAAAGATTGGGCATATATACTATCATTGTAAGAGAAGAATAAGGGCAACAATAACAAGAAATTTAGAGAATGAAATTACAATAGGTGATTCTCTTGTTTTACACTAAAAGTGTAAATACTTTTTAAATTATGATAACTGATAGATATTACTGCCTCTTTGACTATGAGGTTAACGAAACATTTACCCTTTGCACCAAAAGTGTAGACCAAACTATTTTCTCGCGTCCGCGCATCCATAGAATAGTCGGGAAACAACGAGGGAAATCAAAATGTTGTGGTAACTATAATTGCTCAGTGTCGCTTGTGAAGTCTTCAATCACATTAGCATTTTGCCTATTCATAGAGCGCATTTCTTCAATTTCAACAAGTAAAACCGGATCGCAAACCACCTTTTGTGCTCTCAAACTCTTAGGACAAGCTGCCAAGAAAGAGGGATGTTTTGAAGCTTAGGACAAGCTCAACGAGGTATAAAGAAACCCAACTACAATACCTGCTACAGGGCATTTAACTTGCCCCCTATGCGATGATATGTGGTGCATGACGTCCTTCTTCTCATAAACATGCTTGCACTCAGCACTGCAGCAGAGCAATAAGCAGTCAGCATCAAAACTTAACGTATAATCAAAGACCGAAACTAGAATGGAATGGTGTCTAACATTCTGTAGAAGTGGTAATTACGATAGATGCTGTCATCTATCTTTAAAATTTTTTAAAACACTACATAAAAGTTGATGCAGGAAAGAAATGTTCAGAATTACAATCATCAACGGCAAGGAAGACCAACAGAAGATTATGAGATACCAGTAGTATCTCTAAACTCTAATATGGCTTCCTATATTGCAAATTTTCAGTTTATGAAAATGCTCGTACAAGTTTCTACCTAAGATGTGCTTGTGTGCAGGTGCCCTGGAGGACATCTAAGAAGTTGCAAGAAAAATGATAAATTGCAGGTTGAGCCTAGAGCCCGTATGCTTCTCCAGCTAAAATACATCTCTAGGACAAAGCATCTCTGGATTTGGATTATAAGCTTTGCAGTCCATATAACATGAATACGTTGCTTCATTCAGGGATCCTTTCCCTAGAGAAATCATTTTGGAGTAAGCTGTGCTACACTCATAAATCATAACTTGGTAGTAAAAGCTGTAACAATAACCATTAGGAAACATCTCTACTGGTATAGTCTCCCTTTCGATGGGGCATTCACTGCAAGATAAATGTTTTGAAAAGTTGCCTCAAAGCAGAATTCTCTGGATGACAATATACCATTTGCAGATTAGCATAATACAAAATTGCAGTATTGCATAATCTGCAAATTAGCTATGCTATTATATGACCTAATCCAAGGAAATATATATTATTTCCTTAAAACTTCAAACATTCAAATGATAAGATGAGTGACATTTTCAGCTATTAAAAGGACAAAAATGCCCATATGCTGAAATGGTTGCAATCCCATAAATGAAGGAAATCATGTGTCGAAGTTATCTGGAATAAAAGATAAATTTTAAGCAAGAAAAAGAAACCTGCGAACTGGTTCTGCTAGCTCAGTAACAGGCTTTCCACTCAGTGGGCAAGTGATATTCAAAATATTGCACTGGGTAGAGGTCATAACAATATCTTCCTGCTCTTCACCAGGCATCGGTTGTCCAGCATGATGAACATTCTGGATAAGAAAGTAATTCAACACTAAATAACATATGATTGCCAACATAAGTAAGAGGAAACCTAATTGACATTGAGTGCCCAGGGAAAAAAAAACAATGTTTTCCCTCTACAGCGCGGAGGCTTCCAACAAATGGCCATGTAGGTGATGCCAAATAGAACAATCTTACTAAGCGCATTATCTAATCCACAACAAAAGGTCACCATTTCTACCAACTGTGGCTCGTAACACCATAAAAGATAAGATGAGAAGGTAGAAATTTGATGGTGCTGATAAGTGGCAAATTTTTAAATATTAAAGCAATCATTTGCTTAACAGGTAAAGAAGAAAAAATAAAATGAAGAGAGATGCTAAACTAGTACTGCGTTGATAAGTGAAGCTAGTCATCATATGATATGAAAGAAATTTATCATAACAAAAAGCATTAGAAAATGCAGAATTCCTGAAAAGCATAACATCTCTAGGGATAACATACCCAGATTGCCTCTCTAAATTGGCGCATTAGTGGATGATTCTCTCGAGTTACAGCAGACTTGATGTTCAAAAACTCCGTCTCAAGCAATTTTTCAAAATCAGTTAACTGCAACACAGTACGTTAAAATGACACTAATGCTGAGCACGAGCATGTGCATAACTGAATGACAAATTAGAAAATAGACACGGTGCCAGAAAAATCGAGAACCTCTGTCCCAGGCTGATAATTATTTGCGACAGATTCGATCGCTGATGCATGATGCATAGAGTCTTCATAAGAGTCTAGCAACTCAGCAACCATATTTTCAAGGCTTTTCACCTGAACTAGAAGATGAAAGGTACCATTCAAATGAAGAGGTCAAATATATACATAAAATGTAGCAGCTATCGACATCGATGTATCTATTTGGTAAGGGTATATCCAGCACGCAGAAACTTGATTTCGTTTTAACAATTTTTGTAAATCAAACTCAGGCCTTCAGAAAAAGAAAAGTTTGAACCAAGGAGGTATAAGACCTAACAGTAGAATTCAATCCAAAAACAGAAATAGGAGAAGAACACATATAATGTTGGAAGAAATGTTTACTATACCTTTTTAGATTCATTGCGTCTCTCTAAATCGACCGCAATTTCCTTGATCATATTCAAAGACCTACGAATTTCCTGAAACAAGCAAAGCGGTTTAAGAAAACAAATTCTAAATGTTTGAGAAAAGAGAAAAGGTACTTACAGCAGTTAGGGATCGGGTATCGTCGCAGAGAGTGGAGGCGGCTATTTTAATTCGAGAGTCGGCGCCGTCGCTGCGAGAAGCCATAGTCGGAGGGAGATAGCTACAGCTTCAGTTCAGTGATACAGAGGTTCGCTCCAACTGCGTGCAGTGTGTTTTTGGAGGGAGAGGGCAGTGTAAGTAAATTTATTATCCTTTTGCTTTTTAGATTATTGCCTTTTTTTTTTCCTCCTAATCTTGACAAGTGTGATAATCTAAAACTTAGAGCCCGTCCAGCCCAAAATCTTTGCAAAATGGGTAAATTTGGGTCATATGAATCAATGGGCCGACATACCCATTCAAATCCAAGAGATTGGTGGTCAAGACGAAGCTCCTAAATTTTAAAAATAAATATTTTTATTTATAATTAATTAATATATATATATATATATATATATATATATAAGAATGAAGTTATTTAAGGGTCAGTATTGCACTGGGTTTCTTAAAATTTAAACAAATTAAATATTTGGCCCCTCCTATCTTAAATTTTTAACTCTGTAATTGATCAAAAGCCACCAAAATTCTAATAGATTGAACTTATTCATATCCGGTCAACTTTTAATGTTTAAATTTTATTTTTAACATTAATATATTATTCATAAAATAATCCTTATTTAGATAGTATTTAATCAATTATTCACAAATATCTCGATAATGTTAAGGTCCAATATATTATAATCAAAAAATTGAGGACTTACACGTAAAAACTTAGAAATACTACGAATTTATTCTTACATTTTGGCTATGACATTTCAAACCACAAATGAACTTCTCTAGCAAAATGATTCTCTTCTTTCAATGATTAAATTTGAAAGAAGTTAATAAAAGAATTAATATTTAAATTGTTTTTAATAAGAATCACTTACAGTATTTCAATTTTAATTACAAATATTAAAAGATATTTATAAAATTTGATGAAAAAGAAAGACACGTATTAAAAAGAAATTTTGAGTTTTTATTTTTAAGAAATTGCTTTTCTAGTTAACGCAATAATGCTAATCAATGCAACTTATACACCAAATTAAATGGATAACGCATTATTAAGTCTTAAGAGTTAATCAAAATTTACGGCAAAGCATAAAGCTATTCTTCTTACAATCAAGTGGGTAACCATTGTTTGAAAATGTTACCAACAAGTCCAAAACCATTAGCGTTAAATTGATGTTGCTAAGGCTTTCTAAGGAGGAGATTGTGTAATAGTTTAAGAGTTAGATCCCAAATATAAAGAATAGCATAAAATAAGAGTTGCGAGTTTAAAAAAAAAAAAATAGCATCATCAACTTGAAGCCACCAACATGTAATTGATGTTGCTAACGTGAAACCGTGGGACCAATATTCTGAAACCCGGACGGGTCATCGAACCGGTGGCTTTACTGGTCACCGGTTCGACCGGTTCAACCACCGGTCAAACCGGTGTGACGTAATAATTATGCAATAATTATATTTAATTATATATAATATTAAAAAAATTAAAAAAATCTCAAAAAATAAAAAAAAATTAAAAAATAATTGTCGGACCGGTTCAAACTGGGTCAATTTATAGCTGGTTTTGAAGGATAAACCGGACCGGACCACCGACCGGTCACCAGTCGGACCGGTCGGACCGGCCGGTTCGGTCGGACCGGCCGGTCCGGTCTGGGTTTAAAAACACAGCGTGGGACTATGGGACTTTGACTCCTGATTCAAATTAACCAAAGAATAAGTTCTAGAGTCATAGCAGCCTGACTCCGTCATGGTAAAGAGTAAAGACTTTTCTAGTAGACAATGACACAAACGAAAGGGAGAATACTAAATTAACAAGCAATCAAAGTGATAGACTAATTTGCAAGAGAAAACCACGACTGATAGCTTACACTTACAGGTCAAAGCTCTTCCTTTGATCAATTTTCAAATCTCTTTATCCATATTATTCAAAGTCTTATATGATTGTGTGATGAATCACGCTGAGATTGATATAAAATTTGCACATCCATTAAAAGGTTGAGTAGAAACAATTTTGCTTTATGTAAGCACTTCAACTAAGCCATAATCTTATTAAACTGAAGGGTTCCTTATTCCTTTAACTTTAGATTTCTAATTTGATGTTAAGTGAATAAAATGTAGTAGTAGTGGTAGTAATAATAATAATGATGATGATGATGATATATTATTATTATTATTATTAATGCTCTAAATACTTTTATGTTAACCTAAAAATGTAAAACGGAATTAAGTAATCCTTTTCTACTTAGCCTCTATTTGGTTAGGTTTATAATAGTAAAGCTTTTAAAAGTAGAGTTTTTTTTTTGTAGATCTTTTTTATAAATTTTTTTTAAGAAATTAGTTGACTGTTTGACTGTCATTTAAAAAAGAGTTTTTTTGAAAGAACTTCATACAGTAAATTGTTTGAAAATATAAAAATTTAAACACTTTTAATTTTAACTATATTTTACTTTGTAATAAAAAATTATTTAAAATATAAATATTATTTAAAATATATTAAAATATGTAAAACACAAAATATTAATTATTATATTATTTTAAATCAGCATCATCATCATCATCACACCAAATCCGAAGTTTCGCAATAAAGCAGGGTCTGAAGAGGTCTGATAATAGGCAATCTTACCCCTATATAATTTTTTTTCGGTAAACTCACAATTAAATTTGATAATAAAAAGTGATGTAAAATATTACCCAAAAGTGATGACTACAAAAGACTAGGGCTTGAATGGTAAGAAGGATCCTAAAGACAAAGAGACGAAAATAACTAGCTTGAAAGTTAAGGTTATACTTTTCGAGTTGATGCAGTGGCATCAAGATTAACATTTGATGGGATATGCATTACTAATAACAAACTTCAAGGAACGTTTTCAAAATCAAAGTTAAAAGGTTTCAAAAATAGCATGCAATTAGAAGCAAAGCAATACTAAATGCTTATGCACAAATCGAACTAGTAAGAAAAATCCAAAATAAAAGGCACAGTTGCATACAAGTAAAAGAGCAACCACTAAACTAACAGAAAAATAAACAGAAGAACAAGCAAAAATAAAAAGAAAAGAATACATAAAGAAAAATCATAGAAAGGAAGCAATAAGGTGAAGCATACCTTCCTGAGTCTACTAAAGAAAATAGTCTCGTATGAAACAGAAATGAAAATATATCTAACCAAATCTTTTATATGGATTATAACATAAGAAAAATTAATATAAAAATAACTATTAAACATATAAAAAAAAGTCAAATAATAGATTTGCAAGATAAACGTGAAGATGAGTTTATAGGTATTGTAGGAATTATGTATAAAACATAAGGACAAAAAAGACAAAAAATAGGCTTATTAATTGATCTAAAAAATATACTCGAAAAAGCCATTCAAAAGGCTACTTTTAGAAGCTACAAATTTGAGCTTTTTAAAAGTTGTATTTTGATTACCAAAAAAGTTATATCTATTAAAGAAGTGATTTTTTTTATTTTACAACCAAACATCAATTTTTTTTAAAAAGACTTTTGTGGTTAAAAAAGGTTCTTATTGAATTCCTCAAAGTTCATCCGAACAGTCACTTAGTTTAATGAACGAGAAGAGATGAAAATGTTATTTCAAATAAAGTCTACATTCACATTTATAATTAAAGGATTATTTATTCTCTAGCGAAAGCTTAGATTAAAAACACAATTTCATATATTATGTTTCGTTATTTTTCTATTTATTTTAAGCTCACAAAAATGTAGGATTTAAATTTTAATATAATGTTGTTTTGGAGATATGAATTGACAAAAAATTCAAAATATAATGGAGGGAGTTTACTAAACAAGATAACAAGAGCCAATAATAATTTTTAAAATAAGAGGATTGGAATAAAAAATATCAAATTAAAAAGATATATCAGTATAATTAATCATCAAAATTCTTACAAGACAATCTTATTGTAGAGTTTTTTTAATAGTATATGACCCTTTTTAATTGAAAACTTAATTATTTTTTAAGAATGAAATGGGAAAAGGTAACTATATATATGTAAACCCTTTTTTGTCGTATTTTCCTTATTTTCTCATATATATTCATTTTATACAATTTCATTTAATACCATTTTATTAATAATTATAATTAAATTTTTAATACACGCATTACAATGTCCGTTGCACTATATATCCTTGTATCGAGAAAATTAAATTAAGATTTTTTTAGTAGACATTAACTTTATTAATGGACCATAGTCATTAAACTTGTCACGTTCTTTTCCAAAATTATCTCTGTAACTATCTCCATAACCAGAAAGAAAGAACAAAGAAATTCTTCTCACCAATGGAGAATAGAAGTAACGGCCCCAAGCACTATCAATCTACATTTAAGTTTGTGATCACAGGTGTAGTGAACCACTGGGTGGCAACTACAATAACACTACAACATTTACTATAACTTTTAGCTGAAATCGTGGTAGTCGAGTGCAATCTTATTGTCACAAACCTTACCGACTCCAAGTAGACCCACCACCAATCAAACAAGCATAAAGCTCATCAAGTTGCAAAACCTCATCATGACCGTTGACGTCTTCGTTATGCAAGCTAGAGCTACCTCCGTCGTCACAAGAAGAGTTACAATTAGAAGCATTACTGAGAGGAGGAGGAGGAGGAGGATGATGAGAAGGTAGTGGTGGGCTCAAAGCAGATAATATGTCATGAGCTTTCCTTAACTCCTCATGAAGCTGCAAAACTTCTCTCTCCAATCGTCTCTTCTCACCCAATGCCTCCTCCAGACTCGCCTGAAGCGTGCTATAATCAAGCGCTAGGTTCTGTGTCTTCCACCTTGCTCTCTTATTTTGATACCAAATCGCTACTTGTCTTGGTGGCACACCTAGCTGGTTTGCTAGATGGAGCTTGAGCTCAGGGTCAAGCTTCTTGTTGGACGTGAATGTCCTCTCCAGGAGCCTAACTTGATCTGGGGTAAGCCTCTTTTTGTTATGGTATCTGGGTAGGTGTTTTTGCTGGCTTTGGGTGTTGAAGTAATCCATAAGAAATGAGAAGAACGAGGCAACTTGGGTTACTGAAATTGGTGGGTGTCATCCATATTGGCTGATTTATAGGACAAAGGAGACCCTACCAAGTGTGTCTTAAATGCAGGATTAGTTAAAATATGTAGATCAAGTATCTGGGAGATACCAAAGAGAGAGAGGCGGCTAATTAAATATTCGTGGTTGCGCGTGACCTTCACGTGCAGTTGGTCCATCTCCATATTTTTAATTATCATAAGTTATCGCCTATTTATGTCTTTAGAAATAATAAGACTCGGATGCAATTAATCTATAAACATGTGAAGTTTTCCAACTGCTTACATTCATGATTAATCTTGAAATGGCAATTGCTTTGTAATTTGTCGGCGGTTGATTCACCGGTTCACATGTTTTGTTTCCGAGATTAGGCTAAATTACGTAGCAGTTGATTAATCAGATAATAGGATTGTCATCTTCCCAATCCAATCATGTTCACTGTTTGTAGGTTGTATGACAAAAAAAATATTAAACAAGATGTGAGACACCGAGTCACATTAGTCATTCCTAATACGTGATTAGGGATTATTCATGACGTCTAATCTTGATTAAAAAAAACATTTATGTCAAAGGGCCCCAATTCTTCTATTCTCTAGAAATAATCACCTCACCGCTTGCTTAGTTTGACTTTTGAAACGTAAAGAAGCATATGAAAGAGGTACTCAAGCATTAAAAGATATTGCTTGGGCAGTTGAGTAATTTAATTATTTTATAAGTCAAAAGAAAGCATTAAGAAAATAAGGAATTAGTAGAAAAAAAAACTCCTCATTTCATACTCTAAAACGATATGAATTAGTAAAGAGTATACGTAAACCAGCCCAAAAGCAATACCTGAATATAAAAAGTCAGAAGAGGAGAATCCAAACCTGTTATTACATAAAATAAAGAAGAAACTATGGCATGGTCCCTATCTAGTGCGAGTGGACGAAATTGACCGCATTTTTCACCAGGTAGTGGCGGCGGCTTGGAGGCTGCTGCTGTTACTTATGCTGCTGCAAGTTAGCAATTAAAAGGTGATGACTTTCTTTATAAGAAAACAAAGTTGGATTCCAAGTTAAGGCGATGGTCATGGTCACGCTTTTCATAACCCAATCACATATTTTTCCCACAAAGTTTTAAGAAGCCGAGCTTTAGAATGAAATTTCGTCGCCTACCTTGGCATGTGATTCCTATGCTCACTCAACAGAAAGTGTTCCACTATTTATACTGTTCGTAGAGACTTGGGATTGAATCATGTATAATGGATAAGGAATTTATATTTATTGTATTGTGGCCCCGTTTCGTGAATAGTGTATCAGTTAAATTTTGACTGATTGAAACGTTTCAATTGGTTCACTATTGTGGCCCCGTTTGGTAAATAACGTATCAACTAAATTTTGATTTATTGAAACGTTTCAATTGATTGACTGTGTCAACCAGTCGATAAAAACATTTGAAGAGCAACTGATTGGATTAATTGATTTAACTCAATCAACTGATTTTAGAAACTCTGCTAAGGAACCTATGCATGAACCATGCATAAACGGAGTCAACATTCGTTAATGAAGCCATCAACAAAACCTGCCCTTTAAATTTATTCTACAAGGCTATGCATGTTAATGTAGATTAATTTGTTTTGAATTATGCTACAATAACATGGTCTAGGTTACTCTGGCATAATTCAAGGAAAGGTTGTAGCCATTCTTCTAAACCCATGTCCTTATAATTTTTTTTTTAAAGTCATGCCTTATTAAGTTATTTTACTCATAAACAGCTAATACTAAACAGACAATTTTATCAAATATTTTTAATAAATAGTTGATATTATCAACTAGTCAGATCAGCTGTTATAATCCGTTATCAACTAACAGTTGATGCAATCCGTTAATTGTCAGATAAGGCCTGTTTATAGTTTAATTAGAGATAATGATTTTAAAATTTACAAAATAATTGCGTTGCCTTAAAATATGTATTACAACAAACTCTCAAGTGTCAATAACAGTAGCACATTGTCGACTTCAAACAAATAAAATCCTAATTGGAGTGTATATGAGCATTAGTTCGAAAGTAGGTTTAAATTTTTTTGTTCACTAACTATTTTTTGATTTGGATAATCTATTATAGAATATCCCTCTGGCAGTAGAAGGATAATGAAAGCAACATGACCCTTTGTTTACGAGTCGTATAGCATAAACTAGAGTCCCAACTAATTGCAGATATATAATTAATTCCAGAGAGAGGATGCATGGGCATGCATTGTGCACCGGGCCATTCATGATTCACTCCCGTCTTCACGGTTGAATTTGGATTTTCGGACTTTTTGTGGGTCGATGTAGGACGTCTTGTCCTTCTCTCGGTGATTGGGTCAGGAACATTTAACCGAATTGTTTACTCCTGGATAGTCTTAGTCCATGAAGGCGGTAATTGGTGATGTGACCTTGTACCTTTAATCAACTTGTTGAAATAAGATAAATCTTTTTATCTTAGGAAATTGTAGAACGAATTGAATATACCAAACTATATAAAAAAAAAGACAAAAGGATGGAATTATGATTACGATTTATGATGTATTAGGTAATAGAATAAGAAGAAATATAGGCTAAAATATATTTACTTTGAGTGAAAATAACACTAGAGGAATATTACTATCCCTTTCAGACTTTGTATATGATAGGAATAGCATATTATTTATAATTTGATCATAATCAAGTGACAAATCCTAAAATAAATGTCAACTCTAAGTTCTATAAAGCTTAAAAATCCTTCGTATACACAATAGAATGTGTTTATTCTTACTGATAGGTTTTGTTATGCCATCCATTGTTACCGAGCCTCAATATCACAATCCTTGTAAGCATTATATAAACCATGTGAACTATTTGCTTCGCTTTTTGAGTTTTTTTTTTTTAAATAAAGTTTCATCCTCTGTTGCAATCTTTCTAACTACTGTAGGGACTCTAATCAATAATACTCAAACGATCAACAAGATTATTTAACCAATAACAACTAATTAAACAATATTAATAACGAAAAGAAAAATTGGACACAGGATTTTACTGACAATAAATTCGTTAAATCCAATAATAGCAAGTACCTCATAAAATAACTATAATTAAAATCTTTTTTGGCTCTCTCTCTCACACACATACACACAAACATATACTAATACTATTTTTAAATAAATTCTGAAAATTAAACTTTAATAAAATTGCACTTGATGAAAGTTATTTAGACTCTAAAATTCTTTTCATTATGTATTTTTGTTGCCTGCAATTTATATCTTTCAAAATTATCTTTAAATCTTAAAAGAATAAGACTTTGCATACATATACATGATCGTGTTCATCAA
This sequence comes from Erythroxylum plowmanianum, assembly GCA_025531925.1. Lineage (NCBI taxonomy): Eukaryota > Viridiplantae > Streptophyta > Magnoliopsida > Malpighiales > Erythroxylaceae > Erythroxylum > Erythroxylum plowmanianum. Next base: position 51,411,257 of record JANVCQ010000232.1, on the reverse strand, counting down.
AACTCGATACATTTTAGCTAATTATATTTTACAATTGTATATAATTAGTTAGTCACTAATTAGTTGTTAGCCTAGTCAGCTTAGCAGTTA
>JANVCQ010000232.1:51374536-51387581 GCA_025531925.1 Erythroxylum plowmanianum | reverse complement strand
AAGTTTTCATGGAATTGCAATTAGAAGAAAGTTAAATCACAACACTGTGACTAATTGTTAGCTTGGAGGACTTGTAAAAAAAAAGAAAAAAGGAGTTAACATGTGGCTTATGAAAGAAAAATAAAAGTTAAATCAGAGGGTGCATCGAATTCAATTTGAATCCTATAAACTTCAGGCCGCTTCTCATCATCAAAAATTCAGCAGTTCTCTCATAAAACATAACTGCTCTCTAAACGTATTTAATTAGAATACTTTGCGTGACAGACCAATTTTAAGTGCTATCCATTTCAAAAAGAACTTACTGTCAAAATATGAATCATCTCTATATTTGATAGATATATTACTTACCAATATAAAGAAACTTTCAAAGGACTCTCCATTCAGATGTAAAGTTTAACAAATCAAGACGTTATGTGAGGTATTCCTACCCATGGTCTTTACAGTCTACTTCTCTTCTAATGATCCATGTAACTCTAAATGGAAAATTTTAACCACACCTGTTACTTCAAGTTTTGGTTCAGAAATAAGTGTCTTTAGCTGTGGGGTTTTTTGGGATCCAGAACACAATGACCACCATTACAATTATGAGTTGATGAAAGTAGCCCCTCAAACATTACATAAATGACAGGTGAATCACTTTGGCAGTTACCAGCATTCTCAATTAGCACCGAGGAATCACACTTGACAGAATTCAGCAGCGGCAGCGCAATGAATTCAATCCAATAACCAAAACAGATCATCACTAAAGGGGAAGGAGATAATGGAAAGGTCGGTGATCATAACAAAAAATAATGGTATGACAGAGATGGCCATGAATATGCCATCCCACAAGAGGATTAGTACAACAAACACTCAAATTTCCACACACTGTGGTAGCTGAAGATGCAGTTTCATGCATATGCTCATTAAGAAGCAAGATAAACCACGTCAAAGAACAAGACCAGGACATCAAACCATCTATGCCATCAAGTAAACGCCTTGAAGCTTTTGATGCAAAGAAAGTCTTTATTTCTATAGCTAGAATACAAATAAATAAACCCAGATGGCTGTTTGGCACTTTTAAACCAGGAATCATTCTTTTACTCGCATCAAAAGGTGGTAATGCTTACATGAATCCCTAAAACCATGCATTTATCAGGATTTAAACCTACTAACTTCCCAACCATCAGGCCAAACTCCTATGGTTAAGTGAAAATCACTAGTTAAGCTCTAATTTCCACTATTCCCTTCAAAACAAACAATGACAATAGATTCTCTTATAAATCCCTCTACTACCTTATCTGTTGGATTAAGAGCCTTTTATTGCCTAAAGGGCCAACAATAAAAAGAATGCCTTTTTACTTCAAAATCATAAAAACCCAGAACAACCAACGTAAACCAATAACTAAACTCAACCATGACTCAACAAGAGCACATCCAAAATGATCAACTTTAACTAAATTATATTATCACCTCGATGACTTGTGGGCGAAGTTGTCAAAGAAGAGCACGTATTTTGAAGTAGGAAGAGTCGACGAGTTGCTCATCCAAGTACTTCCTCGTCCTTGACGGATTCTCTGCCGGTGGTGGTTGTGGTGACGGTTCTGGCGTTACAGTGTTAGGTACCATTTGATTAGGAACTTCGACTTTGGGAAGAGATCTTTTGTTACAAGAATTCTGTTCCACAAGCTTCAGACGGTAGTAAAAGGGCCAAATCGACATTGATACAAAAACTTTCACCTGATTATCATGAAATGCGTCAAGGAGATTATCCAAAATTAGCTAGTTTGGGTTAGATCAGCCAACCCAATCAGCTAATAATCAAACCGTTTTAATAATTTTTTCATAAATTAATAATTTAAAATGGGTCAAACGGTCAAAGAAAAGAGCTTCTCAATCTTTACCAAACAAGGCCATAAGGTCTAAACTCTGTAGGCTCTCTTTTTGTAGGACAAGTGGTTTTGCAAAACTGAGGTCCTTAGCTCCCAGGTTTAACGCGGCGGTTTTATATTGTTAACCTCCTGATTTTGATTTTGGGGGCTGTACAAGAAAAAAAGCTTGTTTGATGGCTGTATGAAGATGGAGCACATGGTCATCTCACTTTCTAGGTTTTTTCTTCACCTCTCAAAACTGTTATTGTTAACTTCAAAGTTTTCTCTTTTCAGGTTTGATTTGTAGCAGTTGCTGAAATGGTTTTGAAAAATGAAAAATAAACTTACCAGCTCTACTTCTGGTGAAACAGAGATCAACATGGACAAAATTGATTTCTCTTCAAATTGTTTATACAAGTTAACAGATCTCAATTTTCTCCAGAGGAATCGACAAAGAAAGCACTTGATAAACTACAAAACTAAGCATCTCTGCGTAGATCCAAATACAAGACCAGACTTTTTTTTAAATTTTCATTCTTAAAATCTGACAGTACTTGGACCCCAGCAGCTTAAGTCCATAACTTTCCTCACACGCTCTTCCCTTTTGTTACTAACACTAACAGCATGACTCGTTTCTTTCGCACTAGAAGCTGTTGATGATGAAGTAGCAACAGTTGAAGAAGAAGAAGAAGCAGTGGAAGACGTATTGTATTGAGAATAGGACCTAACTTTGTTCTGGGCATGTTGTATCATTGACCTCATTGTGTAATTCCACCTGCAAATGCCCTGATCCTTCAAGGCCTCCACAGCACCAATGCTGGTTGCAACAATCCAAGCTTTCCCAGCAGCACTCATGATCAATTCCTTTCGAGTTTTTAGTGATCTGGAAAGATGTGAAGACTGGGACTTGAGTTGGTGAGTAACAGCGACGAATTCTGGGCTTGATGGAGGTAAATTCGACTTAATATATATATAGGATTGACAGATGGCCAGGACTTAGGACACGGGGAAGTGAAAACCAGAGGCGGTTTACCCAATGATTTGGGAGACAGACCATGGTTTCACCATGATTTTAATTACGTCGTTGTTTAAATAAATGTCGTTTAGACTGGGATTGGATGCTTATGTCCAAAATCAATACTGACAGCTCAACAAATAAGTAATTTTATTCAGGACATTTTTATCCTTCTCATTCCCACGTTTATTCTTCATTTTCACTGAGCCTCCCCAAACTTCTTTATTTTATCCGTCACTCCCACGTTCACCACTTCTTTATTTTCACTCTCTCAATCTCGCGATTCTCTTCTCCAGAAACTTCACTCTCTATTGAAGTCGACCCAGCCTTCGACCATCTGTCTTCTGTTCTGGGTAAGTTATTCCTGTTGTTTCGATTGGGTGATGGGTTTTTGTTGATAGGTTTCGATTGGGTGAGGGGTTTTGATGATAGTGCTTTGTTTGTGTTTTGTGTCTATTGGGTGAGGGATTAGGTTTTGTTGATCTTTGTGACTTCGATATCAAGTAAAGAGGAAACAAGGAAAGAAAAAGCTCATAAACTGGAAAGGGATTCTAATGTTTTGTACGCACTTGTCCTGTTGCTTCACCCTCTCTCACACGTGTCTTAGAAACCAAAAGCTGTTTGCTTTGTAAGAATCGTCACCCATTACAAGGAAAAGAAAAAAAAAAGAGTCCATTTCCTTTGTGATAGTAAAGTTACAACATTTTATTTGTTGGCTTGTTTCTGTTTTTTGGTGTAGAATCTAGTTAGTAGGTTGTTTGATTTGTGAATAGTTGAGCATAGTTTGTTGTCCATGAAGAGGTAATAAGAAGAAAACCCGATTTGTTTGGTTCTGCTTTTAGAGTTTTTGTTTCGATCATTTTAAGGTGCCTTGTTTTCTGGTTTAGAATCGAGTGTGTGAGAGAGTGACGGAGAGAGATTGCATCGAGCATTTGAGTTGCACACAGGAGCTGAACTTAAATTTGTTTTCCATGGTAGTTTGTACCATCTCTTCCTCTCATGATTTTTCTTTACTCTTAATTGGAGCTTCTAGACTGCAACTTATGAGCTTTAAAAGTTTTTCAATCATATTCATGCATTTTCTCTCCATTGCTTCATCTGCTGTTTAGTTTCATTTTGTAATCTAACTTTTCTTGCAATCAAAACTGTGGAGTAGAAGACTTTCCTCTTCACTCCTTTATGGGTTTGCGTCATTGTCGGCCCTATTATTTGTTTGCTTATTCCACATAGGAGATAGGGTAAAGTAAAATCAACCAAAGAGGAAAGTTCTTTGATGTTGTTCCCATGGAAAGCAATTACAACTTCAATATTTACATATATACCTACAAATTTTCTGAGCTATGATGCCTTTGGTTTTCCCATATCTACGTTCTCTCTTACTCAAGTCTCTTACGGTCTGTCTTTATTTCTGTTATTCTTTACTTTTCTTTCCAAAAATTGTTATCATCAAACACTACAGATTATTTAAATTACACTCTTTACAGAGAAAGATGCATATGAGTACAAAATGTCTGCACATCTGCAGGAGGAGTTGTCGCTAAATTGAGTCGCCACTTTTAAATGATTTTCTTTTATTTTTGTTGATCTATTTTAAGTTTGTGGAACTGCAACGTTAAGGCATTCCCAAAATACCACCCACTGCATGCTCTTGAGTTGAATGAACCATATGAATTTTCTAGACATTTGCTGAAATTTGAAATTTTTTAATATGTTTAAGACATAAAATAGAACTTAATAGAACAAATTCATAGAACCTATATCTACTTGGTTGCATTAGGTGTAATCGTTCTCAAAACTCATCAGATACATTGTAAGTTATTTTATTTTACATGGTTCCTCTCAATGCTTTTGCAGCTACTTTAAAACGTGTTTCCATCTTTGAGGCCCTCCAATCAGCTATAAGGTATGCCCATTCTTGTAGTTTTATGTTTGTCCAACATTTTGATCCTAAAACTAGGACAACCTTTAAACTGACCAATGTGATTTTATTTTGTTGCTTTTCTGGAAATCAATGAACTATAGCATTGGTTTATCCTTGACATAGCTTGTGCATGAGAGATTTGTACCGTGAATCTTACCATTTAGAGTTGCGGACTAATTTTATTTTACCATACTGTTTTTACTGAATTTGATCTTTGATAATTTTATGTACATGGGTTTACTGTTTTGCTCCCACTACAACAAAGTTGTAGCCGTCCTCGTAGTGGTGACAACATGTGATTGGTTATTGGAATAGTTCATGTGATTCCCACTAAGAAGCTAAACATCCTTTTCCTCCTCCTTCTAGGAGGAAAGTAAACTTCATTAGTAATGACATGCATGTTTTGCCCATTTAAAAATTGTTGATTTGCTACTTCTAAGTATAAAATTTATGTTTTCGTTCTCCTGTTCTTTTCCGAGTATTATCACTACTTGAAAGTAACGGTTTTAAATGCTTTGTAAGATAAAAGTATTATCTAAAATTATATAATTTCCTAGACAACTTTTGAAAAACTCTTTATAGCTTACACCAAAAGCAATCATGGTTGCTTAATTATTATTATTTACCAAGTGATTAGCTTTTCCTTGATTTAGAACTCGACATCTTGCAAGCAAAAGCTTGTGTTTTGGACATTAAAATTTGAGGTTTGTCAGTGTTATGATGAAAGGGAATTCATCTAAAGTTTAAAAGTTATTGCTTGGAGTTTAATTACTTTACAGAAAAATAACTAAGATTGCGTAACAAATTAAGCTATTCTGCTAGGCCATTTGCATCTGTAAGGTAGCATGTGGATGCCACTAACCATATTAAACTTATTAAGTGCATTTGAAACATAAAACTCCATGTACATAAATTGATCATTGTTGGCTTTTGTGCCTCATTTGACTTGTTAGAGATGCTGTTGGTGTAAGTGCTTGCGTAATTGCCACAACTTTTATGTAAGCTGGTCTAGTCACGCTATTGACAGGAAAGAAGCGTAAGCCTCTAAAATCAAAGGCCCGTTGACTTCTTTTCCTTTTCTAACGCATATGAAAAAATGAGATAGTATCCGCTAATAATTATGCCCTACTTTTTTAAGGACCAACTTTAGAAATAAAATGTTGTAAGATTAGAATTATTTCATGGTTGTTCTCTTGCATCGTACATTGAAACTACTTTGAATTATTTCATGGTTGTTCTCTTATATTGTACATTTTTTGAACAAATTTATGTAAATACATTATAAATTTTATTATTTGCAGTCAGGGCTTGTTTTAGTTTGAGTTTACGTAGAAATGTAGAAAGAACAAAAAAGATTGTGGCTTTTTTGATTGTATGGTTGCAATTGTGTAATGTTGTTAGTTCGCTATTCAGTTTGTTGGCATCGAAGGCTTCTTTATATAGTTATAGACCAAGGATTAGAAGTTATTTTTTAAATTTTTATGCAAATCAAAATTATGTGAGACGAATTGTGCATAACAATGATGAGTCATGTATTTCAATGGTTAGGATGAATAGGCAAGCTTTTTATAAACTATGTGAAAGCTTTCTACACTTGACATCTTATGTGTGACTTAGCCGCGTCAACTCTATTAACGGAGACATTAACATTGAATTATATTTGAGAAAAATTAAAAATTCAAGTATTTAATAATCACTTTTTAATATTCGGACTATATTTACAAAATTGAGTAAAGTTTGAGATTTTTTTTAGTAATTAATCCTATAATTAAATGCTAATTTGGGTTATGTATGCAATTTGTTTTTGTTGTTTAATTGTAGATTGTCTATTTTCTCAATTTACTTGGTTGTTTAACGATGACAATATTGTGGTTATTGTTTAAGATAATTGTTTCTAATGATCATAATCATTGATTGAGAAATATATAGCTAAATTTTTGGAAGAGGGATTCTAAAAGAACTCACTCACAATTAGGTGTGTTAGTGCTTGTATACTCTTCGTTAAAATTTACTATTGATTAATTAAATTAAATAATTATTTATTTTTAAACTTGGTTTATTAACTTAAATTGGAGAATTATTGTACACTTTCAAAAAATTCCTTTATTGAAGAAAATGATAATATTAATGAAAGAAGGTGCATTTTATCTTACAGAATCAGTGGCGATTACAGTGAAGGCTTGGTTGCAAAACGGGAAAACAAAGAAAAAGAACCAAGGGTAACGAAAGTCAAAATCAAGTCAACGAAGTTGCAGTGAATTCGTGAACGGAGACGACGATGACTCTATGGAGGTCTCGGTCATTATTACCCCTACGGAGGCTTCTGCAAGTTGAAAGCGGCAGCTTTAATGCTTTTCACTATTTCTCCACAGGTTCCTCCTCCTCTGCTATCACTCTTTGAAAACCCTAATTCTTTTTCTCTTCTCCTCCATGTATGATTTGTTCTGAAGATGGCGGGTTTTGTGGAATTTTTACTGTTTGCAAATGTAGGAAATATTTTGTAACCTGAGACTTTAAGCACCTTTTCAATTCTTTCTAAATTATAACCCAAACTGTTATAGTCGGTACCTAGACCTGATGTTGCTCGTCAGGCCTAGACAAAAGAAATTATGAAAGATTTTGTGGTTTGCATTCTCGTTCTTTCTTCTTTCACTCTTTGTTCGACTTATCTTGATTTTACTCGATTGATCTTGACAACGTGTTCCCCAGGGGTTAGCTCGGTAGTGAATTTCACTTTAAAGTTCTCTTTTAATTTTCAGGTGTTTTTCTAGTTGCTATGACTTGCAATATAGATTGATTGCCGTTGTTATGGTTTGTTACTTTGTTTCCTTTCTACAGCCTAGAAATGTTGAAATTGTGAGATTTCAGGTGCTTTTCCTTATTCGGGAAAATTTGCAAATTCTGTTCTATATATTGTTTACGATCCTTAACATTGTGGAGAAACTATTAAAGAATGGCAACTTCAAGTTCTACTATTAACGGGTGACTGAATTTTGAGGGAAAAATCAAGCAAATTCAATTGCGTTTTTCCCTAGAAAAAGTGTTATGTAGCATGCTTTTGATTCGACTCCGTGTTTTTAATTTTTTCTTGCCCAAATTTTATTATTTGCTATTCGAATTGAAAGTTTATGAGATTTATTTGTCAGCAAATATGCACAACATGCTATGTGTTAGCCCTGATTTTCTTGGCATAATCCAGATACTGCTGATACTCAGTCATTGCGGGAGAATATGATGAGGCAAAAGTTTCATCTTGATATCAATTCACAAATTGGAAGTTGTATGCCGCTCAACTCCATGCGTATTGGCACTATTATACATAATATAGAGATGAAACCGGGCCAAGGCGGCCAGCTGGTTCGGGCTGCTGGCACCTCTGCAAAGATATTGAAAGATCCTACTTCAGCTTACTGTTTGATTAAACTCCCTTCAGGTGCTGAGAAACTGATTGATTCTAGATGTCGCGCCACCATTGGTCAAGTCTCTAACCCTGATCGGAAAAATCAGAAGCTTAGGAAGGCTGGACAGAGTCGTTGGTTGGGTCGAAGGCCAGTTGTTCGAGGTGTTGCTATGAATCCAGTAGATCATCCTCATGGAGGAGGTGAGGGTAAAAGTAAGAGTAGTGGGTGTTTTGGAAGAGTCTCGCAAACACCATGGGGAAAACCCACCAAATCAGGTTATAAGACTGGTCCACTCAAGCGCAAGAAGTAACTGCTTGATCTCTTAACCAATTTTCATATTTGATTTGATTGCTTCTTACCATGAAATTACTTTCAGCTTAGAGTGTTATAATTGAATAAGGTTTTTGAAGATTCATTTTGAATTATAAACAATGCCTGGCATCCATCCCCTTCAGTTTCTATCTCATATAATCTGTTATCTCATATAATCTGATAGTCTAGATTGTACATACTTTGCAGCGGGTCTGACGGATGGTACACATCCGAATGCAAGTCAAACTATTTAATCTTGTGTTAATGGAGTGGTCACTAGCACATACTCTGCATTATTGGAATCTTACGGAAGAAGAGTATGTGTATCCCCGCTGCATTTCGTGTTCTTGCCTGGTACTATTGCCACATGAATAAACCCTGCTCTTCTGATACTTCTCTCCTCATACCCTCGGAAATTTCCATGAACATTAAGACTTCTTCCTCTATTCTACGATCAAATTATCTGCTCTGAAACCATGAAATGTTCTACAGTAATTTTTACTACTTGCGCACAGACAAAGCAAACCCATAGAAACGAAACAAATCTTGAAAACTTCTCCAACGATTTTCAGTAGCATCTCACGAATGCTTGTCGAAGTTCTGTGTTTGTACAAAATTTGACTACTGGTGCAACACTGTAACTAACCGATTTGTAACTAATGAATTATAAATTAATAATCGTTAAGCATGATCATCCTCTAAAACCATAATGGACACATCGGAAGCAGAATTTTGTTTGGAGCATAATGTGTTTGCGGTGAAAGTAAGCGATCCTAAACAGGACGAGGTTGAACTAAGATCAAAACATGTTAGAAAACTACGTCGGAACTCCTCAATCTGAATTGTTTATTTTTGGTGGAGCCGAAGACATCAAACAAGAAACACGGCATTTGGTATTTTTATGAGGGCAAACGAGAATTAGACAATTTTAACTTATAAAGTGGGATGACAATTAGCTAATAAAATAAAATAATTATAGAAAAACAACATTTTTAAGAAGCATTAAACATATTTTGCATATTTCTTAGGATCAATAGATATGATAATAGAACTATTACATGGTAGGTATTCTTTTGGAAATTACAAGTTCTTATCATTTCTAATTCATACAATTTATTGGTAGCTCCATCATGATCATCATCAATCTTTCATAGGATTATTGGGAACTATCCTGAGTGTTAGGCTCCTAAAATACGACTGGCATGTCTTTGACAGAACGATTTCATCCTTCCCAAAGCCTCTTCGAGCCCTGCCGGATCCACAGCGAAAGTAACGCGAATCCAATCCTTGAGCCCCACAGCAGTTCCTGTAAATTAAGACAGTGATCAAAAGTTTGGCCTCCAAACTGAAGATTGTTTAGTTCTTGAGAATATTCTGTTACTATTGGAAGAGCTCTACCTGGAAGAACAATAACAGATTCCTCTTTAGCCAGTTTGAAGCAGAAATCGATATCATCACTGATGCCTTCCAGCAGTGAAAGATTCAACTTCAGCTGCGTTCAAAAATTCATACTTTCAACAAAATGTAATTGGCTCAAGTAACATAAAGATGAGTAAATCTCTGGTTTATCCTCACCATTACAGCCATTGACCCTTCTGGCTTGTAAGGGCAAATAATGCACGAGATCTCCCTTATCTTATCACAGCAAATGTCAGAGCTACGCTTAAGTGTCTTTATGGTGTTCTTGAAGAAAACATCATCAGTTTGCTCGATAATACGAGGTACTGCTGCCTGAAAGACCAAGAAGCGTATTGAGACTATAGCACTAAATCTTACCACTATCAGATATACACAACTATTTTGAAGGCGAGGTCTGAAACAAGTAGCAACTTGTTCAAATAATCGCAGACGGACCTGAATAAATGTTGCAGGCCCTCCCAAAATATCGAAGTACTTCTTGATCCGCTCAACAGTCTGAGGACAAAATAGAGGAGAAGGAAATGAGAAGGAAGCACAGTTTTGACTTGGCTGATTCGGTAATTACGGTAATCCAATCAATAAGGCATAAAAGATTTCTACGGCATGTTACTCTGTTGAATCTAAATCATTGCTTAATTCGGTAAACTATAGTATCCCAGGTTTTAAGCACACTCAGGGTTTGACTCGAAAGGAGACGTTAAAGAAAAGAGGACGCGATTTAATAGTAAGTACATTCCGTAGAAGTCAGCTTCTTAACAAGTATTGTTCTGTCAGGGGGAGAGAGAAATTGTTTTAAAACGAAATGAAATTCGCAGAGTAACATGCAATCCTCATCCAGTATTAAAATGAGGAGATTATGTTCCTTGAAGAGACAAATGTTTTGATTCTGTTTCAATGCCCTGTGACTAATCAATTAGGAAAATTTCAAGCAGGCTTTCAAATGAAGTTATGGTATACCAGATCTTATCTGAATCATAAATAGAAGAGTTAACCTTGGGTTGTCTAAACATGCCGGAGGGATCACTTGTTACAAACCAACCAAGTCGCCATCCAGGCACTATCCATCTTTTCGACAGAGAACCAAGAGTGATTACAGGAACTATGGAGCCAAAAACTCCCATGGGCACAAACGGATTACGCCCAAAAGCCAGATGCCCATAAACTTCATCGGCAATAACAAGAGTTTTGAGCTTCTCGGCCGTTTCTGCTATCTGATTCCGTACAGAAAAATTAAAAAAGAGAGAGATTATTTTAGCATGTACTAGATCTTCAAATTTAGGACATTATCAGTAGGTTCACTGACCCTTTTCAAATGTTGATAGGCGTACACGTTCCCGCAAGGATTTCCAGGATTTATAATGACTATTGCAACAGTGTTGTGATCTGCCAGTGATTCAATAGCGTCGAGATCAACCTCCCAACCTTTCTCCGGGAGAAGATCGAAGTGACGAACTTTGATGCCCCGGAAAGCGGCACAAAGCTCGTAAATTGGAAAGCCAGGCTTCGGAAGCAAGATGTTGGCACCAGGACGAGCCAACATGGCCAAAGCAACATCAATTGCTTGCGTGCAGCCTGACGTTATAAAAACATCATCGGTTGATAACTTGTAAGGAAGATCACGAGACAGGTACTCCGCTATTGCTCTGAATAACAAGAAACACATTCGATATGATTGCATTAACAAAAGCTAACTACAGTTGAGAACCCAAATAGTAGCAGAAAGAGTATTTAAACTTGAGGATTGCATAATTAGTAAATTACCTTCTTGTTTGAGGTAGGCCAACTGTGGGAGAGTAACCATTGAACTTGTCAGACTTAAGGGCATCAACAACAGCATCTTGAGCAACAGGAGTGGTACGGAAGCAAGAATAAGCAGAAGGGTCGCCCATCCCCAGTGAAATCACACCCCTCTTATCAGTCTCATCTATATGCTGCATTAACAAGCTCAGAATGCCTTTAATGGTGATATTTGTTGGGGTCTGTACTTCTCCACTTCTCACGGTGCCGTTCTCCATTTCTTCAACCACCCTCCTTGTCTCTTCTAAAAAGATAAAAAGAGAAAGGACAAAAGCTTCCTTCCGGTTCGAAGGGTTTGCGTTGCTAATTTGGAGAGTTGGAAGTGATTTTTCTTTGCTGAGAAGAACCAAAACTGAGAGAGTTAGACAAAGGGACTGGTGGGTGAGAGCAAATGCAAGCTCACGGCCACACGTTGAAGGGCTTTAAGATGTTTCACTCTGCATGGATTCAGTCTGGGGGTTGGACATCCTTTTATAGCCCAACAACACTGGAAGATGACAAAGCAACTTCCACAGGCCACTTTTAATACCGACTGACTTACATGAATATGGTCATCCATTGATTCGTGGACATAATTTAATAACAAAATCAATACAAACATGTCATGTGTATCTAAGAGTGCTCAAATCAAGAAATATATTCAAATTAGTGATGTTTCAACTGATTTGGTTTAACAATTGAATTGGAATTAACATATTTTTAGTTTTTTAGCTTAGCATTGTTTTTATTTCTTTCTAACTATTACTTCTAATTTAGTCATTGAAATTTGTTAATCACGTTATGTTACTACTTTGCTTTTATTACCGTCATTAAAGACAACTTTTTTATTGTTAATATTATTAAATTTATAATTTGTGAATTTTGTGCCCATCTAACCAGAATGTCACCTAAATTTTTTGTTAAAGAATAGTGATACGAATATCATATTGGACCTAATATCGGATTGAATTATAGTAAAATATTGTACTGGTATTAGTCAATATTGGGTACTGTTTCGGGCAATTTTTAAATTTATAAAATAATCTCTAAATTTTTTTAAAATTGCAAAACAATCCTTCGTATAATTTAAACCAACATGTCTCAAAAAATCATAATAATAGAAATTTAAAATAACAATAATTTATTTATTTTTCTTAATATTATTTTCACATATTCCATACATAAATAATAACCACAATTAACATAAAAAAGATTATTTTATCATCATAGAAATATAAATTAAGAGAAATATAAAGTATTTAAAATATTATAACTTTATCATATAATAAATAATAATTACATCAAAATATCAAATAAAAAGAATAATTATTATCAATAATAAAATATAATT
>JANVCQ010000232.1:51359406-51374436 GCA_025531925.1 Erythroxylum plowmanianum | reverse complement strand
ATATCAAATAAAAAGAATAATTATTATCAATAATAAAATATAATTTCTATCTTAATATTTAATTTTCAATAATAAAAGTATATATTTTATCTTAATATGTAATTGTTATTAATAATAAAATATTGTTATATTTATATTAATAATTTTAAAAAGAAATACAAAAATTTGAGACCATTTAATTTTCATTTTAACATATTTTTAATTATTCCTCGTAAAAAATATAGCTATTATGTAATATATGGGTTTGGTTCTGGGTGATAGAATCATAATGTGGAGTGATGGGTAAAATTTAAATTTTGAATTAAGAATTTAGAAGTTAAGAGACTGAACTTAGAAATACTATTAAATGTAAAATATATTTATTCCTAATTAATTTTCTTATATTAATAAACATTGTTTTAAAAAACTAGACCAAAAGTTAAATAGATAAGATAAGAGGTTTAAGTTTTAAAAGATTAGACCAGTATTTGACCGTAATAAAACTTACTAAATATTGAATAAAATTAAAGAGTTTGAAATATGATTGAAAGATATTTTTCTTATTAATCAAAAAATTTAAAGCTTAATTAAAAAAAGATTGTTAAATAAAATTAATGATTTATTTTAACTTATAAAAACTTATTAATTTACAAAAATTGACGGATTAATTACAAAATTAATTGATTTTTACCAACAAAATTTATTAAATAAATCAAAAAATTAAAAATCGAACCAAAAAGTTAAATGGTTCAAAGTTTTTACGATTGAACCATCAAACTGATGGGATTTTTGAATCGTAGATAATTATAAATTTATAATATTAGTAAAACTATATAAGTTGTGTAATTTTCCTTGATAAAGACATTAATTTCAAGGTTAATTAATATAAAATTAAACTCATTCTGTATATATTATAACACTAAATATAAGTCACCAAGTTGCACTCGTAATTAATGAATTCACACTCTTTCCTCATCCTCCAGCAACTTAGATATCATGTATCTTTTTGTATTAAGCATTCCACAAAAAATCCGCATTGATTCCAGTGGGATTGATGGTCAACTAACTTACGAAGTAACACCCTCACGCTATTTCCTTATCTTACCCTCCATAGGTTGCCATAAACAGACACCCTAAAAATGACCCCAATTGGAAATGATAAGATTCGAATCCTAAAAAGATGGTTTTGATTATTAATTCTCCATAATCAGAGCACCAAACTATGCTGAATTAATTAATTAACTAAGGTTATTTAATGAAACCAACATGCAAGATTTGCAGTTTAAATGGGCACAAATTTAGGAAACCAACCATACATGTGAAAGCAATTGAACTAAAAGTTTGCATGAGCCATGCTTTCACACTATATCAACAGCCAAGATTCTTAATTAAAGACCGAAATTACCTCCAATTAGTTCCTTAGTCAATTTAGTTTAATGCAAAAAAAATTATTGACTTCAATACAAGTTCAGGTCAGTCTTCTTTTAAGAACTAAAGTAATTACTAGACATAATCATCAACCGGACGATTTGGTCAACATTGGCTAGAATATTTTAGATCAAGTTAAGTCTTGTATAATTAGGTTATACGAATCTTGAACACAAAACTAGTTGACTTGTGGTGGAAATAAGCCTTCAACTTGAATTTCAATGTTTCCGTGCATGTGCTGTAGCTTCCTCATATAAAAGCGTAAGAATCCAATAAAATGTTTTAACGGTCGTCGGTCAAGTTGGATTCTGTAATAAGGTATTGAATCCAACCTTCAATCTCTGGTAGCGAAGTCAGCGATTTGACAAGATCGAGCAAAACTATGCTAAACTCGAAACCTAACATGCGATTAACTGATGATGCGGTTCCGAGGGAGGTGATAACATTCTATGACCTCACAGCCCCGATTCCGATGACAACACTACGTAACAATGTTACATGAGCAAGAGATATAAGCAAGTACTAAATTCAGCAATGTATGTTAATCAGTTAATGTCTGTATTGCTGATTCAAAATGAACAAAAAAGGAGAAAAACGGCATGCAATTGCCACAGACTGAAGCATGTTAAGGTGTAATATAACATGCGTTTGCTTAGTCCTAAACTAAATAATATGCGTGGGTTTTAAAATGGACTATCCTTTGGGTAAATTTTAGTTACTCGTAAGCAGAACTACTTAGAATACTAACTTGTTAATCAAAAATTAGTGATAGGAATATAAGCTATTCATTTCCTGGGTTTGATCTGTCCATGTGTATTGTGCAAAGAGAAGAAGGTTTACAGCAGTATTTAGTTATTGAATTTAGGAACTCCTCATTTATTATTGTTTGAATTTCATAAATGCATGAAACACGTATTTTGTGCATTCCTTTGGTGTTGAATTATAATAAGGATTAACATACAACCCACTTCCTCGTGGTTTTACTTATTTTAAAGAATACTTTAAATTTTTTATTACCTTTATATTAAATTCTCTTAAGACTCTTTGCTTATGATTTCTTTTGGATGCTTAAGTATCTTTTACCTTGATGTCTCTTTACTTTGAAGCTTTTTTTCTGTACAAGTAACTTTCTTTATTTTTTTTTGAACTGTGCCTCTAGAATCTATGCTTTTACTGTTATGTATGGTCTTATTGCTCAAATATGATAAATCTTATGCTCCATTTTACAGTTCATCTTGGTATCTTGAGTCCTTTTTTCCTATATTTGATTTCTTTTAGTTACCTATATGTTTTTTTTTGTGATTGCTATAATATCACCCTTCCTCATTTGATTGTATTAGACAAATGTGGTTTTTTTTGGATTTCATTGGATAGAAAATGATGCTTTAGACTTAGTTTTGCCTATTACTCTCCCCATTAATCAATATTTTGGTAATCATTGTTTTTTTTAATGTTTTTTCTCTTTTAAATGTGTTTGTTTCACATCAATCTCTATCTAAAAATATCTCAAAAAAATTCATTACTCTTTATTTTCTTTAAACATTTAAGTATTCTTAACTTTCATCCACCTTGTCATTCTAATTTTATATATATATATATATATATATATATATATATAGCTCTCTTCCTTTGCTTTTTTGGACTTATGTCTGTTGGACTCTAAATTTATTTATTTATTTATTTATTTTTAGAATTTAGTCCATTAATTTAACAAGCATGAATAGAAATTAGAATTTTGAATAGAAATGTTAGAATTAAGCTAAAGTGTAATAGGCACAATAGACTAAAGGAGTAAGTAGGCATTTCATTAAATGTGGAAGGGTAAACTTGGAAAGACAAAACAAAAAGTGGTCTTGAGGAAGAAAGAAAGGGGAAAAAATGTGGAAAGAAGAGAGGAGAAGAGAAGAATGCGTGAAATGGGTTGGAGAAGCTAGGAAAGGAAGAAGAAAAATGTTGAGAAGGAGAAGTAAGAAGAAGGAAGAGGAATCAACTTGTTTTAGGTAATCTCCATCATCTTTTCTCCTTGCTTTGGTAGAAAAAGGAATTAGAGAAATGAGTTTTGGGTTGGAAATAAAGGGAGAAAAAAGAGAACCAAGAGACTCATTTTGATTTTCATGGATTTTTAAACTAGGCCTCAGTTTTTCTAACCTAGATAAACTATGGGTAGAGTAAGTCTAAGCTCAATTTTTACTTGTTTTATTTTATTTTTTATGATTGAAGCTTTATGGATTTTCTATTGGAATATTGGTTTGAATGAAATTGGTTTGTTTGAAGGAAACCAAGAAAATCCTATACAAGAGCAAGAGGAAAGACAAACTTGAACTTGGATTTACAAGCAATTAGGTAGGTAATATATTTATAGTTATTGTGAAAGATGGGTTGATTTTCTTACTTGTGTATGTATGCTAAATTGCTTGACTTAAATTGTTGTGATTGTTGGGAAATGCTCTAAGATATATTATCATGTTATGCCTTGAAAGATGTTACAACATTTTGTATAATCAAATAAGAAGCATAAAAGAATGAACATGTGATGAAATGAATTGAGCATAAAAGTTTGCTTGTGTTTGGGCAAGAGAGATAACATTTTGTTCGTCACATGCGCGATGACTTAAAGCCTTCCCCCGACTGCCGGTTTATGACATATGAACTCCTAAGAAATGAACTCATTTAGTTTATGGTGTAAACTTCGGTTTCTCTATTTCGATCCATTGGACTCTTAAGCCATTATATTTGTGCATTTCATATTTGATTTGTCGAGCACGATACACTATTAAGTATTATGTTTTGATGGTTAAATATACATGATATGCTTTATGTGTCGTTACCAATAACTATAAACATTTTAACCACTGAGCTTCGCAGCTCAACCAATTATTTTTCACTCCTCAGATGCAGAACGAGAAGGTTATTGATCTTTGCAAGGCTTTGGCAAACTCCAAGATAGCTATTTTTTGTAACTAAGTTAGTCCGACTTTATTGTTGAGTAGCTTTATAAGCATATCAAACATGAGCATTTCTTTGTATTTTGTATTAAGTTATTGATGTGGCTGTTGATATGTAATTAAAGCTATGCTAAACTCCGTTTTGATTTAGTAATAAGATTAAGAATTGAAGAAGTTCCATTTGTATATGTTCATATCTATCTTTTCGTTGAGTTGTTGATGGTTGTTGGAATTGTATGTACAAATTAGTGTTAGATAGTTGGGTCTGGGTTGCTGATTCGAAGGTTTCACCACTGCGAAGGGATGACTTTGGTTGTGGCAAACCTTTCCTGAGCGGTGCTTTTGCTTGATTTTGTAATTTCGTCGCCGCGAAGCCAGACTTTTACCACAGCGCATTTTTCTCGAAAGATGCTTTTGCTTGATCTTGTAACTTCGTCGCGGCGAAACCAAACTTTGGTCACGACGAACTTTTCCCGAAAGGTCCTTGGTAATATTCCTTAGTTTCGTCACGGCAAAACATTTACTTTGCCACGATGAATTATGCTAGTGCTGATGTTGTTATTCTCATTACAATTTGAAGCTTTCAGCTTCCTCTCACATGATCTTTACCTGAATAGTTTTGTAGCTTTGTAATAAGTACCGAGACCTGGACCCAACATTTTTGGTATCACAACTTAAGATTTTTAAAGATTCCTAGGCTTAGAATACACAGTGATATGAATTATTCTGATGTATGATAAATTGTTTGCATTGTTGAATTGATTGATTGCATTGAGTGATATGCATATCATACATACATGTAGGAAATAAAATTAAAATGAAACGTAAGCTAATTGTTAATGTTTAAATTGAAGGAGTAAGATGCCACCTCGTAGAAGAACAAGAGAAGTTTTGCAAGGATCAGTTGCACCTGACTATCCACCAAGAGGGGAGGGTATTGATGAGTTTGGAGCCCCAGAAAATGCTGAGACTTCTTAAGGCATAGTAGTGGGCTCTTTCGATCACCAACGCATTAGTTGTCTCTTTCGCATGAGCAAGTACCTACTCCCTTAGATCCTAAATTGTTCCAAGTCTTTGTTAAGGCTTTTGTCTAGGTCATAAGTCAGACGCCACAAACTTCTACCCTAAGCCCAGCTAAGAAAGGAAAGCAATTTGATAAGCTTATAATATATGGGGCAGTGGATTTTTATAGAACAACTGATCCAGAAGAAGTTGAAACATGGTTGAGGAAGACAGAAAGGATATTGGAACAAATGAATTGTGAGGATAATGAAAAGGTTGAATATGTTGCAAGCTTGCTATAGGGAGATGCTCTGCAATGGTGGGAAAGTGTACCAGAGAGTTAGATAAAACCACAAGTGTTGACATTAAAGGATTTCCTAGCTGCTTATAAGAAGAAACATTTGTCTGAGGTATATATCCAGCAAAAGCAAAGGGAGTTTCTGAGTCTCACCTAGAGGGAGATGATACTGAGCGAATATGAGCGTAAATTTACGCAACTGTCCCGATATGTAGCTGAGATGATGATGAGCAAAGCAGCTAAATGCTGTAGGTTTGAAGCGGGATTACATTAGCCATCAAAGAAAAAATGGTGGCGCAAAATTTATGTGACTTTCAATAGTTGGTAAAAGCAGCGTTAAGGGTTGAGAATATAGGGAATATAAAGCGCACAGTAAACAGAAAGAGAAAAAGGAGAGAACAGTTCAAGAGGGGAGGTAGTGCTCCTATATCAGAGAGGCAACTGTCCTGATATGTAGCTGAGATCATGATGAGCGAAGTGGTTAAGTGCCGTAGGTTTGAAGCGGGATTGCATTTAGTCATCAGATAAAAAATGGTGGCACAAAATTCCTGTAACTTTGAACAGTTGGTAGAAGCGACATTAAGGGTTGAGAATGTGGAGAATATAAAGAGCGTAGTAAACAAAAAGAGAAAAGGGAGAGCACAGTTCAAGATAGGAGGTAGTGCTCCTATATCAGAGAGGAATGCCAGGACTTTCCCCTTACAGTGTGAGGATAGGAACAGTGGTGCAAACAAGTCCAAACAGATGAGAACTATTTCTCATTAAATCTCAACGGCGGGAGGCAGATAAGGGGAGAGGAGGTAAGCCATCCATTCCCAAATGCGACTATTGCGGCAAATTTCATAAAAGGGAGTGTTATAGGCTTAGTAGAGCTTGTTTTAACTGTGAAAAAAAAGGCATATGACTAGAGAGTGCCTGCTGTATGGAAAAAAGGGAGGAACTCGGATGCAATCTTCAAAAAGAGTTGAGACTGTAGGAATCAAGACTGCAACTAAAGTGGGTAGTTCTGATGCAACCAAGAAGGTAAATCCTCCAGAAAAACGGAGGGAGCAAACACTAGCTAGGGTATTTGCAATGACAAGGGAGGGCATAGAAGCAGCTCTAAAGGATGTGACTGGTATGGTTAAATTGTTTAATGACAATATTATTGTTCTAATTGATCCAGGGTCTACCCATTCATTTATTTCGTCAATTAGAATTGTGCATGGTAGAAGTTTGAACCCATTAGGTAGTCCTTTGATGGTTAATACCCCAGTTAGCCAGTATATCATTATTAGTCAAGTTTATAAAGATTGTGAAATATACATTGGTGGAGAAAAATTAGTGGTGGATTTAATGCCATTGAAGATAGGAGGATTAGATGTGATTTTGGGCATGGATATGTTAGAAATATAACATTAATTTAGATTGTAAACAAAAGACAATGGAGTTGAGTTGAACAAAGGTAGAAAGGTGATGTTTATGGGAGACAGGAAAGTAAGCCTACCTAGAATCACTTCGGCTCTAATAGCAGAGAAAATGATGAGGAAAGGATGTGAAGCATTCTTGGCATATGTGGTAGACATGAAAGTAGGTGGAGGAAAGTTATAAGAACTTCTTGTGGACATGAAATTTTCAGATGTCTTTCCAGAGAAATTACCATGACTAACACCACCTAGAGAAATTGAGTTTTCCATCGAGCTTCTTGTAGATACTGCACCAATATCAATTTCAACTTATAGAATGACTCTGGTAGAATTGAAGGAGCTTAAAGAATAGTTAAAAGAGTTGTTATAGAAAGGTTATATTAGGCCTAGCTCTTCACCTTGAGGAATTTCAGTTTTTTTTTTGTGAAGAAGAAAAATAGATCATTGAGAATGTGCGTGGACTATAGGAAGCTTAATCATATCACTATCAAGAATGGATATCTGCTCTCACGTACAGATGATTTGTTTGATCAATTGCAAGAGGCAAAAGTCTTCTTCAAGATAGACTTAAGATCAGGTTACCATCAGTTGAGAATAAAGGAGTCCGATGTGTCAAAGATTTTTTTTGACTGTTTTGGTTGTTATTACTTTTTTAAAATGTTTTCTCTCCTTTAACGAAGTTCATTATACATCAAGCGCTCATTCAAACCTTTAGGAACTCCCTTTTCTTCTGATTTTCTTTGGACTTATGTCTTTACTATTTGTATTTTTGCTGTTATATTTGGTCTTTCTTTATCCAAACATGATAAATCTTATACTTCATTTCATGGTTCATCTTGAAATCTTAGGTTCATTTTCTTATATCTAAGTTCTTTCGGTTACCTACATATATCTTAAGGTGTTATGTTATCAACCTTTCTCGTTCAATTATGTCATTGGTAACAACTTTTGGTAGGTTTTAATGGACCAAGGATAAAAGATTGGACTAAGTTTTATCTAACGCTCTCATTATTCTAGGAAAATTTGTTGGTTATTGTTTTTCATTTTGTTGGACTAAGTTTGTCTAATGCTCTCCTTGTTCTTGGATATTTTGTTAGTTATTATTTTTCATTTTTATGGTTTTCTATGTTTTAATGGAGCTTATTCTACCTCAATTTCTCCCTAAAAGCTCTCAAGGAAACATATTGCATATGATTTTCTTGGACACTAAGGCCTTTCGAAAGAAAATGAAGAGTTATAACCCCTAATTTTCTTTTCAAGAATTATGTCTCGATCATCTATTCTTATGGTGTTTGATCCTATCTTTTTTATTCATATATGATAAATCTTATGCTCGATTTTATGGTTTATCTTAAGACCTTGGAACATTCTCATAACATGGGTTCTTTAGTCACCTATATATTTATTATTGTGTTATTATATTTGCCTTGTCTTCTCAATTTTGTCACACAAAACTAATCTTTTTTGGGCTTCTGGAGTATATATGATAGTTTGGATTTTTTTAATCTAATGCTCTCCTTATTCATGATAATTGTACTATTTATTATTTTTCTATAGGATAACAAATTACAAAGTTTCGAACTTTTTTTAATTTTAATACCTAATCTTTTTTATTTTTAATTAAATATCCAAACTTTTAAAAATAGTATAACTTAGTTTAAAAGGATGTCTTTGTTAAATTTCCAAAAAACCGATTGTCTCTTTTAATATTTTACTTATACAACTAATGGAGTAATGTAAACGTTAATATTTAAAAATATTATGTGACATTTTATTCCTCACATAATTTTTTAGTATCAAACAAGTGGCACATTTTAAATAGATAATCACTAATGTGTTTGTCACAAGAGACTCAATACCATACTAACAAAGACGAAGAGCCATATAGCATTGTAGCTCCTTAAAATGCCAATATTGATGCTATTTCATCAGTCACATAAGCAAAAAATAAATTAAGATAATTTATTTACTTAAGTTGTTTAATTTTAAAAATTTTGTGCACTTAATTGAACTTTTCAAAGGTTCAAAAATTTTAAAAACTAACAAGCTTGGACATTTTTTAATTTATTTTTCCTATTACATTTTGCATAACTTTCTCTTATTTAATGTAGTTTATTCTCCATCAACTTCTCTATCAAAAAGATACATGTCCTAAAACATGGTTATGTCAAAACCATAT
Source organism: Erythroxylum plowmanianum (assembly GCA_025531925.1). Lineage (NCBI taxonomy): Eukaryota > Viridiplantae > Streptophyta > Magnoliopsida > Malpighiales > Erythroxylaceae > Erythroxylum > Erythroxylum plowmanianum. The sequence goes on along the minus strand of JANVCQ010000232.1, from coordinate 51,365,199 downwards.
TTATCTTTAGAAAGACACATGTCCTAATATTTTACTTATACAACTAATGTTTAATGTAAGGCTTTGTTTGGTTGAGGTGTTAGGGATAAAAGAAGATGGAATGTAACATACTTTCATCGTTTAATTGAGGATTTCATAATGAAATGAAATAGAATGGGATGAAAGTGGAGGATTTCTTCCTCTATTTTTTTAGACTTGAACTTCTACCATTTGTGCCATGGTGTAAAATCTAGTCTTTCTTTGTCTAGATATTTTTAAATTTTATATTCCATTTCATGATCACCTTTAAATTTTCAATCCTCTTCTTTAGACATGACATGAGTTCTTTTTGTTATTCTTTTTTTTTTTCCTTTTTAGCATAATGTTAACAAATTTTGATGAGTTTTATGGTCATCATCATTCCACCTCTAAATTCAAGATAATTAGAAAATACCTTTCTAGTTAAAATTGGCTTTTTCAACTGCATTGAAATTTGTTCAACGTTAAGAGAACTACTATCATATTCTTACGAGGCTACTATTCTAAAACTTCTTCGGGCTCTTCGCACAAAGTTAGCAAACTCCCTAAAATACTATTGTGAGTGGGCTGGGCATTGAAGCCGACCTCATTTTAATACTTGCAAAGCCTCGATCTTGGAAATGATCCCTAGTCCCTACCTGTGCAAAATTACCAATTTCTAGTTTGGCCTTCCCAGTTTGATTTTTTGTTTTTTCATTCTCCATACGAATTCAATCCTCGGTGACATAGAAAGAACAACTTTTCTCCTTATCAACTAGACTAGTCCCTTTATATTTGCCTTCCTAAAATCTTCATGTTTGAGTTGGGGATGTATCTAGGATTTTAAAGAAAAGGGTAGACGAAGTTCCTACTATATTTTATCTTTAATGACATTGGATACACTCTTCAATTCAATTTCACCGGTATGAATCTTATTATACATACGTTCTAACTTCGAAGACTACATTCTTTCCTAATCTATGAACGTACAGCTTTCTACTTTTGGGGCCAATCAAGGATAGTTAGAACGACACATTCCCTTTTACATAATTGAGTTTAAATACGATAAAAACATAATTGCAAGTAACAAATGACGCAGAGAATTGAGTATGAGGGACATACTAGAACGTTTCCTCGTCCCAATATTGGAAAGTGCATGCACAATTTTAACTGGGCAGTCAGAAAGAAACTGAAAGGAGAGGAACATACCAGCAAACGGAGCTTCAACTTCTTTCAGCAAAGCTCTTCCCAAATTCCTGGAGGGTGAAAGTCTGCTTCTGCTCCAGTGCGATTGGCCTCTGCCAAGGTAGTATCGAATTATATGTATGTAGAGAGTTGAGAAACGTGAAACATGCGTGAGATAAGAGAGAGCATGATGTACCAGATATTTGATGATAAGAATTGATGAGTCAGTCACATAGAACAGAGTACTGTTCTAACTTCTGCTAGTGGATATCAAGTTTTGCACGGCTTTCCCACTGTTTACTTGTCCTTACCCAAAAACCCGAAGGGTCCTATCCTCACAGACTAATCGTGCAATTTGCTAAACAACGTTTCCTGAAATGAAATTTCTGTTTAGATTTCTTGATCCAACTTCCACATAATGAAAATTTTAAATGTTATAATAATTCAGAAATCAAGTATTGTAGATAATTTTTTTAACAAATTAATAAATTAAATGATTGACTTAACCTAAAGCAATAATTAGATTCGATTAGCGCAATGCACTTGCATCTCCCAACATTTAGAGGTACTGGATTAGTGGGACCACTTCCAAAATGGACGAAACACAATTAAGTCAAAGGACGTGAAAGTGCTGTGGAAAATTGTGGCATCGCTCATTTCAGATAAAGGATAATTAAAACCCAACTCTTCAAAGTAACAGTCTAAGTATTTCAGGAAGATCATTTTTTAAATCTGGTTTTCTACAAAACTCCGTAGTTTGTAGTTCTTGGAATAATTTCTAGTTTCATGATCTACGTAATGATGCAAGTACAGTCAATCACAACAAAACCAGGAAAAAGAGCAATGAAATACCTGTGATATAACGGCAAATTCATGCATAAGATGAACTAAGACAGTGTGCTAGCTGATTGTTGGAAGACGATTACGAGGTCTGGTTGTAGATGTTGATGAGCAAGCAAGCAACGATAATAGCACTTAGCGAGGATCGAGGATCAGAGCTTCCAATCTATTTGGGGAAACACTTGAATTCTTATTCCTAACGATATTGGTGGCCTATTTTTTAGTGATACCGTAGATGTTAAAGGGCAAACAAGCTATGATGATTATGGTGTTGTTATTTTGTTTTATTAAATTTCATTAAAAAGCATATCATATTATTTCACGTGATGCATTCTGGGACGTCAAGACCAGAGACCTACCGAATAGATTAGTTTATTATGTCCTCTTCATGTCTGTGTCATAATTCTTATCTTATGGATATGATTGTAGTTTCGAGGTTGCATTGGTTAGGGTCTATAGAATAGTTGAATGGTCACATAACACGACACAAGAAAGTATAACACGAAGTTGTAGCCACACACAAAAGAGGAAGAAAACAAGCACATGTACTGCCCATTCAACTAAACCGTTTAATAATTGATCTCCATTTCATTTATAATTGCATATATCACTTATGAACTACAAAAACCTGTGTTTTAGAAATTTAAAATTCAAAAAGTGAAAATGGAATATTAAAATCAATATCAATATATATTGTTATTATTAACAATTGAATCAGAAAAAAAAAAACGATTAAAATTTTAGAAAACAATTGACTGAGACTTGAGAGTGGAAATACGTTATTAGTTAAAAACATCAGCTAATTCGAATATATTATGCAAACTTATCAAAATACTTATTTAAAAATGTGGTTTACAAATTATTATATGTGGTTAATATTTTACTTAATCTAAAAGGGCATCAAATCTGTAAGATTATAAATAATATAATATAGAACATCATCACGTAGATTATGTTAAATAGGATCGTTTTTATATGCAATTAAAACAAAGAATCATGTACTTGAATTCTTGTTGTGATTCCACCAATTAAAGTACTTTTTGTTACCAATTTACTGCAGAGATATTCGTTTCTATTCTTTTGTATACTTAATAAAAGAAGTTTTAAAAAAACCACATAAACATACACAGATGTATGGATTTAATGTTTCGTTCATATGGTCTTCATATAACTACCTTTGGTAGCTATTTCAAGAACATTGACCCTAATATCCTTCATGGGTGTATATGAATCATTATCTCCCACTCACACATGATGAGTTTAATCTCATTAAAAAAACAAACTCTGTAGTGTTCATATTTGTTCAATAACCAGTGTGACCAGCATACGACGAAAGCACATTGTCATATATCTGTTAGGAGTATATGACATCTCCATTATCATATTGATCCTAGGACTTAAGTGTCCTAGAGTAGACATTGTATGCTATATCCTAAGTCATATCTCGCATTTGCACTTTTCTTTGATCTTATTTAGTTTCTTGAGTCATGACTATATTCAAGCTCTCTACTAAAGAGATGATGGCCATCTATGAATACTTTTCATATGAGTCAATCATCTAAAATAAATGACCTTCCTCTGTTCTCAATTCTCTTTTGAATTAAATTTAATTTGCTTTCCTAAAACTATTCTATAGGATCGCATCTTGCATGATATTTTGGTAATAATCTAAAGTAACAAACCTTAAATTCAATTCTCGAGAATGAAACAAGAGTCAAAAGGGTATACAATGAGATTCTTCTCAACCTCAAGGGTCTCACACAATGTAAGATAAAATCTGGAGACTTATATTAATCCCTTTTTGTTGTCAATTGTGCACACATGGTACGAGTCATGTGCTAAGGTATTTACCCACTTTGTTTAACTTGAACATCTTTCATTCAAGAAATATCGTACAGATGATAATTCAAACATTCGCAATGTTTAATTTGAGTTCACTTATCTACTTAAAAAACTATTCATAACTCACATGTGGCAACTTAAGACGGATATAGTGATTAACAAATCATGTTAATCCAATTTACTTGTGGCATTTATGGTTTAAGTTTCTCGCTCTCAATTGTCACCTAGATAATAAACTTTAAATATGCCTCATCTCTAGCCAGCATAAACACCAAAGGTGATTTCTCGTATGTGAGGGTCAATCTATAATCTGTCTCACATACATATGATTTATCCCAAAATATATTATAAAAAAACACATATATTCATGAATCAAATGATATACAATGTATAATCTTCATCATACATTATATATCCAAAATATGACATTATAATGAGTGAACATACACAGAGAAATATTTATTAGTACATTTTAACATCTACGTAGTCCTAGTGTCTTTACATGCCCAATGTATACATCTCTGAAAATTGGTTGTCATTGGGTCTGCTATCATATCTCACGTAGATATATATTTCATGTTCACTTCTCTTCGTGCAACTATATTTTTCACATAATTATACTTGGTATCTATGTTCTTTGTCTTACAATGAAATTTTATAAGCGATTGCAGCTTGACCATCACAGTTGATGGTCATTGGATTAATTTTGCTTTTAGTGACTCCCAAATGCACTAAGAATCGATGAAACCACACAGCCTCTTGTACTGCAGTTAAGAATGTTATAAATTCAGTTTCCATTGTAGATAATACAACGCAAGATTGTTTTTTACTTTTCCATGATTTGCTTCATGGTTTAGTAAGAATACATATCTTGAGGTAGATTTTTTCATCTAAATCTCCTCCTCATTCTGCATTTGTATACCTTTGTATACGTAGATCATTACCTTGATAACATAATACATTGTCCAAAGTTCCCCTTAAATACCTCAATATTCTCTTTACTGCTTTCCAATGTGCTTGGCTTGGATTTGATTGATATCTGCTCACCATCCCAACAACGTAACAAATATTTGGTCTTATACATATCATTGCATACATAAGGCTTCCAGCTGCACTAAAGTAGGAAACGTTCTTCATTTGTTCCCGTTCTTGTGGCGTTGACAGACAATATCTCTTACTAGGGCCTTCGTTTTTAACAATAGGATTATCAATTGGTTTGGAATCTTGCATACAGAATTGTTCAAGAATTCTTTGAATGTACATCGTGTAGCACCCCCTTACCGTAGAGTACGCACCGGGACGCCCGTGGGTTGTTCCGACGCCTATCCCACAGCAAGGAAACGCTACTATCGAAACCATCACTAAATACTCGCATGGCATCAATAAGGTTAAACCGCATTATGCAAATCACTAAAATTTAAAACCATAATAATCTTTCATTTCATAGCATCAATCCAAAATATAGACAAGTCTATCAGTCCCCTAGTCTCAATACAATATCCAAACAGGAAACTGATACAAACGTCTATACTAAGTCATCCCAAAAATCCAATCAAAATCGTCCCAGCTGACCGACCTGTGTGCCATCGCTTCTCTGGCCCACGCACTCGCACGACAGGAAAATCTATCGCGGGAACTAGAGTCCTACTAACGCTGTCCTGAAAAATATTTGCAATGATGGGTGAGTTTGCGAACTCAATGAGAAACCATCATCGATGGTTCACCCAACTCGTGCATATACACATAATATATCGCAATAGTCGTAATAACACATTCAGAACGCTATAAACAATTTACACATTTTCACTATGAAGTAACTCACACAAGACACTGCACAATCGTCACATATTATATCACAATATATTACACAGTCACAATACACGGAACACTACCAGACACTTTACACATTTCACTATAATCATACATTAA
>JANVCQ010000232.1:51328895-51340198 GCA_025531925.1 Erythroxylum plowmanianum | reverse complement strand
ATCAAAATTTAATCTTAATAGTAACTAAACTATTAATAAAATCTAACTTAATTCATCCCTGACTATATGTTTGTAAACGCTTATTTTCTAAATCTAAAAAGAGATAATAAGATGAAATGAGTGTGAAGATGTTAAACATAGGGTAAGATCAACTAATTGAATTGACATAACATAGAACAAGATGTCCACCACATTTAATTTCTTAACATGCTAATTCCTAATTCTTGATAATTGCAGAATACTTGAAATTACAACAGCAAATTTATGATCTAATCGTCACTTAAGTTCTTCGAAGCTTCGATTCAGTCGTATATAACCATTTTAGGAAATAACCTTTAATTTAATAGTTCAAGAATATCAATCAAATTTCATTTCTCAATACCCTACAAATTTTATATTATTTCCGCTCACGATAACCATTATAATAAACTAAGTTATAAATCATCAATTCACTAATTTTTGGACCATTGAGATTTTCATTTCTCATATCTTTTTATATTATATTTCACCAAAATTTTAAAATATTATCAAAAAAATATGTATTAATACAGCAAATTCAACATCATCCATTGAAAATTTGAGACGAGAGTTTAGAAAAGTCTAATAGTACGTAACCTTATCCCTAACTAATAAGGAGACTGTTTCTAAATGACCTACATGAATGAATAAATGAAAATAAAAATAAATAAGTAATATTTATACAACAAATTCATCAACCAAAATTCCCATTTGATCAGTTAAAAATCATTAAAATGTCAAACCACTCTTACAAAAATCGAGGATTAAATATTTTCTCTCTGAAATTTGACCGAGTGTCTCAATTTCTTTAAGAAGGGTGGCTAGTGCCGACTTTTTGTGATGATTTGTGAAGTCTAAATCATCGACAATTTTCAAATTTTTATGGAAGATAAAATTACATTTTTATATGATTTCGACATTCGAAATAACAATAGGGTTGTCTCAGGGTCAACTTTCCATGCCAAAATAGTCACTTTCTATGATATTAAAGCCTTGTCTGGGAGGTCCAATTGGGGGCGGTGGCACTTGAAAATAACAATAGGCAGATGAATTACGCATTGAAGGGTCCCTAGTCTAGTTACCTATCTAGACATCATAGCAGCATATAGGTATAAGTTCCAGCATGTGGGAAGATTGAGGAACACAGTAGTAGTGGTGGCTATGATATTGGACAAGTCTGCCTGGGTGTACGAGGGTCATGGTACAATTAGAGACCAACTTGTTCAAGATGTTGCAGACTCCTACTTTTACCAACCATAAATTGTCTTATACCCCTACTAATAATTTCCCATTTTTAAGTACACTAACAATGATCTAATGAACAATGTCAGATGTTGGGAGGTCATGTGGGGATTACTCAGGCTCTCTACATTCAAGTGGTTAGCCCAGTGCTTGGGTGAAGAGCCAGTTCACTGACTTGTTACACACTTGGACTGCAGATTCCACAAGTACTATAATATAGTACTATTCTAAAGTCATATAGTAACTATACGACTATATCCGCTTATTCTAAAGTGAAGGTTATTACTTAATAGTTGGGTGATAAGCCGTCAGTGAAAGCATCAGTACATAATAGAAATGAAAGGGAAAATTGTTAATAATGTACATACTGAAGCGAAGACTTTTAAGTTTTAAACGATTCTAAAAAGCCACCACTTGGTTCAAAACCTGTCAGCAGTCATTACTTCAGGTTGTGCTTCACGTAGCTTGGCTGAGAGATAGGGACCCCTACTAACAGCTTCCTGCAACTGCAATTCAGATGCCAAGACACAAAACAACTAAATGTTATGAAGACCAAGCTCAAGTACTTCTAGTTTCAACAAGTCATATGCCACAGACGTCTTACCTTGGTGGCTATTCCAGAAAGAGTAGGATTGCTGCTGAGCTTAACTGAAGAAATAAAAGCCTTGTGGATTGCCTTGCAACAATTATGTCTACCCTCCATACCTGACATTTTTTTATGAGAACATAAGATTTGAAATTGTGGCAGCAATTAGCAGCTTCATAGATGAAGAAACTGAAAAACAGGACTGCTTTAAGATACGAAGACAAAATTATGAAAACTTCAAAAAAGAACTCTCAAGCTGGTAGAGATAATGAAGTGCTATTTTTCTCACTTGGCCAAATAGTAACAATTTGTCTTTTCAACAAGTAAAAGGCATTGTGCAGTCACAGCAACACAGATGCGCAATTATGCACCTTGCCTCGTACTTGGGCCATCAGCATAGCAGTTTAACAAAAGATGTAAAAATACATCATCAATTTGCTCTCCACTTGAAATCTTTCCAATCAAGCTTCTAAATAAAACCAAACAACTCCAAGGCGGCTCCTATCTTGCATATAATAGTAATGCATTCCTATCTCTTTTGATACACGTAATCTATAAAACAAAAATCAGACCAAGCCTTTCGATCTTTTTCTTTGATAACTAGCATCGAGAATTTCAGGCAAGTTAACTGAAAATATAGCTATTGTTCCAAAGACAGGCCCAGAGCAGTGCAACTTTTGTGGTGTACTTAATTCGACAGTATAACATATCTAACCAAATGTGCTTCAGATGCACGGAAGTCATTTTGAAACATTGATGAACTAGTAATATATCGGCCGACAGATGACAGCTACCAATTCCTATTTAAGGTGGCCCATTTATAGGTACCAAAGATACTGTACTGAAAAAGTTCCTTCTATTCAGTTCATATCCTATTTACAATTACTAAGTGCAATGGCAACTACAGGAGAATAAAATACAAGAGAAACAAATGTAAAGATCTTAACCATTGACCATGATCATTATGAACATGATATTAAACAGGTGGTGGAGCACAAACCTATTTTGGTTGTTTCAGTAGCTGGATCAGTGACTATGTCTATTATTTCTTGCTTAGAACATACTTCCATCAGGCACCATGGCCGAGCCACTAACCCACTTATCATTCTGTAAGCCTGAAAATATTCACATAAGAAAGCAACAATAAAAACTCCACTAACCCACTTACCATAGATCAGGCATAAACTTCAAGCGAAGGCCAATTTTTAATTAAGTGAAAAATATAGATCAAAATGCCACATCTTTAGGAGGAGCTTGGCCTATTTAAGCGTGAAAGAGTTAAAATTGTAACTGCGATAAACAATACTCAATAAATTTTTTTTAAAACTTCTGATATTTGAACAAATCTCATATTAAACCTTAACCTTTTGTTTCTCTTTATCCTTCCCTAGAGACTTCAATATTGGAATGCACACATCCAGGTCTTATGTGACAAAGCACGCGCATGTCATAACATACTAGGACTTAAAAACTCTTTTTCTTTAGTGTAAAATAGTTTTAACACAATTATAAGAACATAAGATTTAGCACAATTTAAAATTTGCTCTATGGTTATTTTTCACTATGAAAACTTAGGCCTAAATAGGAACACTTCCAAGGCATCCTGCCTAACAAATAATTTAAAGAACATGAGAGAGCAAGTGCTTAGGATCTGTTTGTATTGCAGTTTGTTTTTGTGGTTGTAGCTTATAATAATGTGGTTTATGAACTTGTTGCTGATCACAAATAAATAGTTAATTGAGTATTTCGTTCAAAAACAGTGATTTAGCATAATAATGAATATCCTAGAAAAAGAGTTCTATGCAATATTCTCATCTGGGCAATATTCTCATCTGGCTTAGAAGCAGCTAAGACACTAGTAAAAGAGTTCTATGCAATATTGTCATCTAAGCAGCTCCAAGAATAGATAGCCCAGGAAAGTAAGAAGCCCTCACCGCCAAACGAACTTCAGAATCCTGCTTAAGAACTGATAGGAAAAGGCCCTGTCAATTGCAAAAGCTTTAGTCTTGTCAGCAATTCCAAAAGCATATCAGGTCAATTGCCAGCACAAAAGAATAAAAATCCAAGCTATGCAACAAACAATCAATGAAGTAACACATGTTTATTGCTTGGTGCATGCGACTGTACTAGTGGTACTTCAAGTACTGCAGTAGAACAAAGAAAAAGTCGTATAAAGCTATTTAAGAAAAATTCTCACCGATGGTGTTAGCTTTGTACTTCTGGAAGCTGTTTCATAGACCAAGCGTCTCAGGTTATCTTCTGCATCCCCATTCATTATAATATTGCCTTCAGATCGATTCTCTCCCGAAATATTTCCAAGGGAATGCAATGCAGCCTGTGTGTATCATCCAATTATCTTAGAGATGCAACACAGAAAATAGAATCTGGCATTTCAATTTGATATTTGAATCCCTACCTTTAACATAATCATTTTAGCAATAGGACTAGGAAGTAATTTATGATAATAGACAAAATTTCTGCTATGATACTGGCACAATGCATCCTTCAACAATATGATAATTGAAAATGCAGTAACTTGTAAGGACATAAGATGGAATAAGTATATGCAAGTCCTAAAACTCGTAAAACTTTTACCTTAAATTTAGGAATTGACAACTAAAACTTGACAAGGAAAGAAAGAAAGCAAGTTTGCCAGGAATGTGATTCCTAATCTAACCTGGCAAACAGTATGCATGCAATATCAAATCAGCATCAATTGCCAACATTTGCTACATAAGCTCAAGCTTAGGTAGGAAGCAAACTTGTACTCTCCTTTGTAGTCTTGTAACTATCAGGTTGTACCACTAATTTGGAGATTTTGACAATAGGACTTGTACTATTGATTTTCCCAAGTCTTTGAATTATATTTATAAAAAAAACATTTTATTTTGGAAAAACGGTTTCCCCATGTCAGACTATTGGTCAAAAGGAGATTGTTGTGCATCATGGTTGAATATAACTGGATATAAGATCAATGATTCTCAAATACCTATATGAAATGAATCCATTATGTACTTTTGCAGCCAGATATTTGATGTGATTGTCAAGGAGAACAACTTTAATACTTCAAGTATCGTTAGTAATTTTTAGATATAATCCAGAACTAGCACCTACTTTCCACCAGTGAGTTTATTCATAGGCAAATTCTTGAGAAAGCAAGCATACAAGCGAGTTACATGCAAGTCATAGAATTGCTGACTGGAATATTAAAAAGGCACAACGGAATACAGAGTTAAGTTAAAAATAGTTTTTTGCATCTCCTTTAACCTTTAAAGGGACTTGGTTGACCATTATCTGACAATCTACCTTTTAGTTGCAAGAAAACAGCAAAGTAATTATTATTCATATCAGCAGTACAATAAAATTTAGTAGGTACAGCCTTAGAACGTTAATAGATAATTCTCATCAATCTTACATAAAATGAATTGTAATAATGTCCTCTCTATGGAAAGAGCAGGAAGGGTTAACAGAATTGAGGATATTGTTACGGTTCTGTCAAGAACATCATGATTATTATATATAAAGGTTATAATGCAAGGACTGAGAGAACTTACCAACTGTCTACCATGAAACTGTCGTTCAAAAGCTGCATCAACTACATGTCTTGCAGTAGGAGGTGAAGCTGAGAGCAGCAATGTTGCTCCTGGGTAAGCTAATAGGAAATTGGAACAGTCACACGTGATTCAGCTTCAGTAACATTACAAGCACATAAATAATTTCACTTTCTTAGGTTGCGAATGACTAGAAAATGACATCAATAATCAGTAATTCTTGCATTTTTTGAATAAGCTTATTACCCCACATCATGTCACATGACTCGTAACAAATAGAAGATCCCTTAGTATCTACATATTACAAACGACAATCACATATACATATTACAAACGACAATCACCAACAACATGAGGATTAAATCTATTGAAGAGCAAATTTCATTCTAGCTCATAATATGTTGCAATCCGTTTAAAATATCATGCAAGGAAACCACACGCATAGGATGTCAATAGAGATACCGAACTTACAACTTCAACAAGTCGGATTATCGACTTTTGTCATAACCACTCTACTATGTTCATTAGGACTTGCAATATCAAAACCACCATTTATTGTTTCACTGTAGATTAATCTAAATCCAAACACCACTGCAACTGAGTGCAAGTGACAGAGGATACAAAATACGTCAAGATCAAAGATGTGGATCTATTTTATTTGATAGCAATTATTGGTTAATATGTAAGTAACAATTAAAAGTGAAAAATGGTTGCAAAATTATTAACTGTTAAAATCTTCCTCGCCTCCTGATTCTCAGATGAAAACATCTCCTACCTATTTACCCACATTTCCTAGCTATTTCTGCTTAACTGAGCTGCAACAGATATTGCTTCACACTCCAGCATATCCACCAAACATCAACAAAGAGCACATCATTCATGCTTTTAAAATTTTCACTTGGCTATTTGATCCCAATCCTGGCCCAGCTATTAGAAAGCTCCACAAAACTTTTTTGGAAACAAATTTGAACCGCATGTACTAAACTCATAAAGATAAAAACATCTAACTCTAAACAACAATACTGACAAGAACAAGAAATGTTGTCAATTAATTTGCATGAAACACATAGATATGTATCTAATACCTAAAATATGTTTCAGAATATCAATTGGAGCAAAAAGGTGAATGGAAAAGGCACTTATTCTGAAACACCTAAAACTAGAAAAAGGATACGGCTAGTTTTTCACACAGGTATTTAAGATAATACACGATGCACCGCAGAGTACGCAACAAAGTTCAAGTGAAGTTAATTTGTGGATTTGTTGATGGCAAAGTGTCACCCATCTAAACAACATGAATATGACATTTTATCAGCTAACAGTAGTTATTCATTTACTTACATGATCCTATCTGGCCCAATGCCTCCAATGCAGTTTCACACTCGTTCAAATCTTCACTTCCCAACCCAAGTCTTTGATCAATGGCTGATATAATTGTTCTAACACCTGAATTTATAAGGAGATTTAGTACAACAACAAAGAATTCCTGAAGCCTACCAGTTTGAGATTACATATCATAAAATAAAATCCAATAATTTGTACTTTTGACTCTCCACCGGATATTATAATAGACTTTCTCAGATATTGGCATAAACTGAACACTGACAATTAACTCTTCCAATTTCCAAAGGAGAGCTTCCAAAAATAAAGACTGCCCAACATATGTATATGTTCCCAATAAGTTGCAATCAAAGAGAATGTACCCAATGTGACTCTAGTCTATTAGAAACACAATTACATCAAATTATGTGTTCATCAGCATCCACGAACAACCAGACTCAAGCACAAAACTCACTAAATTCATCAAGAAATGCAAGTACATTCTCTTTGGCTAGAAGTCGTCCAGTTATCATCATTGCTCTTGATCTTAACACGGCATCCATCAAAGAATTGCTTCAAGAGAAGAAAGGAGGAACTATTACCATGTAATAATAGCAATACTGCCAGTAAGAACCTAGGCAAACAAACTTCTAACCATCTATGTTAAGGGGAACCATTCAAACTACCTGATCATAGAAGTAAGCAACTGGACAAGTGTTGTTCTTGACAAGAACTCTGTACCATGCTGAATTTCTGATAACTTCAATTTCCACCATGGAGCAAGAAAAAGTAAGACTATAGCTCACGCCACTTACAAAAAATCAAAAATAGATGCTAACTATTTTTTCAAGGAGCTATAACAGTAGATTGATGGATGGTGGGCATAAATAACACCAAAAAGTCAAGGCCCCTGAACGCAGCATTAGGAGATGGCAGAAAAAGGGAGACAAGAAGTATTTAGCAAAGAGCAAACCTCATAAAACAACTCCAGAACACTTAACGTTGCTAGAGTATCATCCGTGTTCCTGAGTTCTGCCTCCAGTAAACTGAGTAGATTTGAATTGTAAACTACAGATGCCACATAAGGGGAAACAGAGAACAGCTTCACTATCAAAGATAAAACCCGTACACGTCCCTGATAGGCATGAAATGGCAAGAAAGAGCATCTGATTACTAAGAGAAAAAATGCTAGCAGTTCAGAGAAGTTTTATCTTGATGCGCTAAGAGCACACATAACCAAAGAATAATAGGATGCAATTTGCAAAGTGGCTGAGAAGTTAATTCAGCAAATGTCATCTTTTCATTGGTTTGATTGTCAGGAAATGGGGCCTATTTTGAGACATCTTCCCAAGAATAAAATATCATACCAATGAAGAACTTCGGGCTGATAAATTCTGAAGGTGAGTGACTTCACTGTTGTTTGCTGGAAAGATGATCTGCTGCAAAATGAGTAAATTTCTTGACAATCTCATTCCAGATTTCTAACAACTAAGAAAAATAATGCCAATTCTGACAGCAGAAAGATTATTATAAAATAACTTAAACCTCATAATATGTGTTGAATAACAAAGTCCTTACCACACCCTGTGGAGAACCAGCTAATTTCACAATTGCCTCAATTGATTCAGTTGCCACTTTTTCATCCCTACAGGAAGAACAAATGCATTTCATATGCAGCAATGGATCAGAAATTTATTTTCAACTTTACATCACCTAAAAAAGTCATCTTTGAAAAGCTCTGCAAAATCAACAACATTATTTTGATGCGGGAGGAAAGGCATCCTAGAACAACATAATTGACAAATTTCAAAAGAAAAATGCAGTGCCATTCACATTCACTTATTGAGCGTTGAATTTTAGCGTGATGAACTAATTGTTTAAAGTCCCCACCTCTTTTCCCTTCTGATACTTCCTTCCACTCCCACTTCTGCACTACCCTTACCTCAACAAAAGCAGTTATTCGTGAAGACAATCAACACACAACTGAAAGAAGGAACCAGAAGAGTGCAACTAAATCACTGACAGCAGCATCTAATACAAATATGAAAAGCACCCGTGCAATCCAAACAAATACAAGTTGACAAATTAAGATGCACCATTTGTTAGGCTTCTCTAGTGAAAGACAGTAGATAGTGGACAGATCTAAGATGTGATAAACGAAAATTTTGTAATTCCTGGTCACCTGACCAAAGAAAATGGCAACATGTGCTGACAGATATATGATGCTCTATCAAATTGGAAAGCCAGACAGCCAGTTATCATATTAATCACAACTTCCCCCATCATAAGGTGTCAAGACCTGTAAGATTGTACTGTGCTAATCCATTATTGTTTACCCAGATCTTCAGTTTACATTTTTTCTGGCATTGCACCATTTTTCAGATAATGATAGGTAAATACGCACGTAAAAAGTAGCAAAATTCTATAGGAAGTTGAAAATTAAAGGATTACTACTTACCCATTTATGAGACACTCAAGAAGAAGTGGATATATGTCATTTTCAATAATAAGCTGTGCAGCTAAGGCAGGTGTTTCATTGAAATGCTCCAAAAGACATGAGACCTGAGCACAATTGATAGGGCAGTGAAGTGAAGTTAAATTTTCCTCAATGTATAAGCATACAAAGTAATTTGTCTGAGCATGCAGATTGACCTGGAGAAATTTAACTGAGACAACATAAAATATAATGTGACATACACAGATAGCAGTTAAATTCATTCTTTACAACCGAAGTTAAATAAACTATAAGATATCATGTCCTTCTAACTCAGCATACAACTTCCCCTCACATTTCTTGCTGTAACTAATGATTTGTAAAAACTGTAAAATTATAGCTAGCAAATGAGGCAGCCAGAATTGCCTTTTGTGTATCCCTCCCAATTCATTCACACCATAACAAGTTCTTGTGCAACATAACTAGAAAGTAAACTGCCTTCTAATTAGGGTCCATTGACAACACTGTCATCACATAATTAAACAAGGCAATAATTTCATTCAACCATTCAATCACCTGCCAATGTGTAGTGAACTCATAAAGATGGTTTAACATAACTATCAAGTTTTCAATATTCAATCCGTCATCATATAAACTGGATGTTATCCATGTTTTCCACCCTAGACAGAGTAAAAAAAGAGACAAGTCATCTACATCATTCTAAAGGAATATTAAAATCACCTAACAGATGAAACTAGGTGCAAGCACTAGGAAACGATTGACTTGTAGGCTATTTATAAAGAAAATTAAACGTGTATAGGAATTAAATATTGTGTCAGAAAGTTGTAATAAGCATGATTAACCTCAAAGATAAAAATAAAGAAAACATAGACTTGAAGAAACAAGCATACAACTACGACATATTTCAAGGTCTGGACCAATATGTCTATAGGGCTTAAATGTTACATACCGTTTTGCAGGCCAGACATTTGACTACCTCAGAATTCGCCTTCAAGCCTATTTGCACGAAAGACTAAAACAACCAACAAAAAGCAGAAAGCATAAATGAAATCAATCCACCAAATTATACAACCAATAAGACACACATTGCCTGAATCTCATCCACGGCCAACATACAGACAAGGACTTGTACAATCTTCATCCACAAAACGCAGTAGCATAAAAACAAATACCATAAAATGCGGGATAAGAGACGCTCCATATCTGGTCTTAAAGATCCTCTCTAGGCAAGCAACCAAAGTGGCCTCTAACCCAGGAACTTCTGCTTTTGTTTGTAATGCACTGCAAGTTCAGATTTTTAATAAGAAATGCCTACGAAGTCAAAAGCAGAAACTTTACCATTTAATTGAAACGTTAGACTCAACCCAACATTTGATTGGAAGAGGAAAAGAAGGATTAGATGTCGAGTCGAAGAGCCGAGGAGGTTTACTTGATAACAAGAGGGAGGGGGTAACGATCAAGGAAATCTTTAGCTGCGGCATCGTTTTGGACTCCTGTAATGGAGGTGAGCATAGAATTTGCAGAAATAAAAAGTACAGTGAAACGAAGAAGAAAAAGAAAAGGAAGAATCTTGACCCTCCATTGTATTGTACAAACCAGGATAGTAAGCGAAGTCGGAAGCAGACTGAAGCAACTGAGTAGGATCGTCCAACGAGAGTTCTTCGTCCATGGCTCGCTGCTTGTGCTTGCTGGTTAGGAGAAGCTGGAGAAAATGGAGATTGAAGCGGTGACGGTGAGAGTTGGTGTCAGCTTCAAGTTAAAGAAAGAATAACAATATAGGAAAAGAAAATGGCAATTTTTTATATTTTAAATTTTTAGTTAAAATTTTTAATAATTTAAAAAAATTTATAAATTTAAATGAGTTTTCATTTACTATTTTAAAAATATGATTTAGCAAAAAACAGAATTCAACCTATATATAAAACCTATTTTCTCTATTGCCCCCATTTTTGGACGCGGGCATGTGCTAATGCTATAGTACAGTAGCGGGTAGCCAGACAGCCGTCTCTTTGGTCGAACTGAACAGAACATCAACAAAAAAGCGTCTTCCGCAGAAACCTTAAACCTCAGTGGCGTAGAGACATGGCAGCTGCCATACGATCTTCTTGCTTCGTTAAACTCAGATATCTCT
>JANVCQ010000232.1:51243069-51297735 GCA_025531925.1 Erythroxylum plowmanianum | reverse complement strand
GATTGTTGGATACTGAATTGGAGTGCAGGGCAGAAGTAAGTGGGTTGAGCTACTGTTAGAGAAACTGGTCTCTAACATACAACAATGCGAACAAAATCAGAACGCATTTAGAACCTGGGGGTACCCTCCCTGAGCAACTGCTTTGACATCAACCATTTTTTCTATAACAAGAATCGCCTCCTTCAATACTGGAGGGGTAAGAAAATCTGTGTGAAGAACTTGCCCTCTTGATGATGCCCTTCTGGCCTGCAAAACCAGTAACACAACAATGAAGGAAGCCGAGGAAAATTATTTCCTACAGACACATAGGCCTCAATTTCATTTAGATTTATCCTAAACTGTGTTTTCTTCTTAGAGCGACAGCAAAAGCAAGTGAATGTTTCACAATATCATAAGGCTGGGGAATTGAGAAAACGTTTACTAAATACCATTTCAAGGATATGCTTCACTTCTTCTGCAACATTTTTGTCTCCTACACCCTTAAGTAAAGTATGAACATCCTCTTTTGTAGCTTGTACAAATTGGCATATACCTATAGCTATTGTACACAGAATCAGCGAGGTACTTAAATTTCCAAGGACATAAAATTGAACTCACATAGTTTAAGACCTCAATCCATTGATGGCAACATGCACTTGACAAAA
The DNA here is from genome assembly GCA_025531925.1 of Erythroxylum plowmanianum. NCBI lineage: Eukaryota > Viridiplantae > Streptophyta > Magnoliopsida > Malpighiales > Erythroxylaceae > Erythroxylum > Erythroxylum plowmanianum. The sequence goes on along the minus strand of JANVCQ010000232.1, from coordinate 51,297,091 downwards.
GAGGGAGTAGAATAAAAGTGATGCATCTCTGCTTATCCACAAGTTTGGCAGAGCAATGATTTGATCCATTGACTGAATCTTGGAACCTTCGTCAAACAGTCATGGAGTAAATGGTTTTGCACTCAAGTGATAATTAAAATGAATGCTACAGTGATAATTACAGTCTACCACTCTTTTTTCACCACTTCGCATCACTAGAAAAGCCTAATCCTTATCGTTGTGCTATCAACATGCAATTAGCCTTAATTTTAACAAAAAATAACAGTAAACAGAACAAAAGGCTGGTTTTATTAAATTGGTTAAATCACAAGCTCCATACAAGCCTGTCCTTTCTCTTCAGTCAATGAGCCCAAACATGCTTCCCAGGAACCTACCACAGTGCAAACAAGGAAATAGGAAGCTTATATGATAGAAGTTCAGAAACAAACTCCCCAATCTCACAGACAACTTTCTACATAGGTTACTACAGTCATTGCAGCTGTTAGTGACTTGTCAACACGAAAATGGAAACTGAAAGAAGAACATCTAAAACGCTAAGAAGAACCTTTGAAGGAAACAATAGCAGAACACCAAGCTCCAAAACAACTTTAAAAGTCCATTTCTAGTTCAACTAGTAATCAAATCCCAGCAAGTTTAGAAAGGTTCGTACGGCTTCGACCGGCTTACCGACCCGAAATTCATGCATTCAATGAGTCAGGTCAGGTAATAGAAAGCAGGACATGTCTAATTAAAAACCAACGACCGCAGTGAAGAAAAAGTCCACATCGCACACACGACACATACCATAATGACAAACGGAGATTCAATAGAGTGTAGAGAGCAGTTCTTAACCTGAGCGTCTAAAAGGAGGAGCAAAGAGAAGAGAGCGACGGGGTCCAGAGATAGAGATGTTGGTGGGGATGGTAATAAGGTGATGAGGTTGAGGAAAAGCTCGAAATGCTCCTCTGAGAAGAAGCCTAGTAGTTGTGGAGCTTGGTGCTGCCATTGTTGAAAATTTTGGGCCACAATTTACTGCTTTTCAAATACCAAATCACTTGTTATGGTGTCCCATTAAAATTTCTTTTCACACATATACATACAAAAAGCCTTTTTCCGGGAAGGGAAACCCAAAACCTGTGATTGCGATGACGATTGATCATTATCTCAAATCCTTTTGTTGCATATTAGGACTTAAATAGAGAGACAAGCTTCAGAAAACCCTCCCCGAAATCTTATTGTTTTCTTAAGAGGTTGGTTCATTCTGTAAAATCAAGAAACTTCAAAATTTTTTGATTGCTATTTCTGTACTACTAGGCAGTATTTTGAAAATCGGATCGAATCGATCGGTCGGACCAGAAAATTGGTGAACTAGAGTATGAAACGATCCGGTTTAGCTCGTATTTTTGTGAGTGATTGACCCGTTTATTTTACGGTCAGACCGGAAAAAACCGCTGAACTAGTGAGAGAAAGAACCGATCGATCCATTTAAAATGTCTTGATTTTGATGATTTCAACTTAAATGAATATTATGGTTAGTGATTTTTTTTTATCTTTTTGATGAAATATAACTAGTAAGCTTTATTATCTTATTTTGTGTAGTATTAGTAAACTTAAAATTTTTTTTGTGTATATTTTGATATTTGAAGGTTTAAGTTAAATTTACAATTAGATAAATAATTAAATAGTATGTTTAAAAATTATCTTATATATAATATATAAAATAAAATTTATATATTTATTAATTACCGGTTCGATCACGGTTGAATTTCGGTTAGGTCACGGTTAAATTCCGGTTAAACCATTGACCTTTAAATCAGTTACTTCTTCGATTCCGTTACCAATCCGATTTTTAAAATATTGCTAATAGGAGCTATCGAGTAACCTTTCGTAAGTTTTGAGTGTCAGTCTTGTTAACATAAGGTAGTTTAGTTATCTTTGATTAATTGTTTTTCTGAGTTCCATAAAGGCACAACAAATGCATCTAAGATTCGACCAATATGTCAATGTTGTAATAACTAATAGTTTTTTCTGAGTTCCGTAAACGCACAACAAATGCATCTAAGATTCGACAAATATGTCAATGTTGTAATAACTAATCGTTTTTCTGAGTTCCATAAATGCACAACAAATGCATCTAAGATTCGACAAATATGTCAATGTCTAGTTATTATTCTACGTTGAATAAATCATCAATTATATGTAATATTCTAAATAAAATGTTTAAAGAAGGCTTAAGCTAAATATTCTTGGGATTATGAGAGTCAAAATTTGGGACATAAGCACAAACCAAATGGAAATTAGTTCAAAATGTCCACCAACCTACGAACAACGCAAATGAGCTAAAACAACTCGATTCTCGCACCACAGGCCTTAAGTCACTCGCTGCCTCGTCAAGCAGAAAACTTCCCAAACTCTTCTACTCAAGGACTTGATTCTTCAGAGTAGATAAAAGTATCCAAGTACAAGAAGCACAAGCACCAACAAAGCAGCAGGAATTGCAAACTTCCAGTAGTTTGTTGACTTTTTCCTCCTCAACATGGCTTTTGGAAGGGAATCAGCGCCACCTCTTGGTCGATTCCTTGGCCTCAAACTATTGTCACCTCGAACCTTTTCCTTCACTGGAGCTGCTGCCTTATCCTTCACTACATCCTTTTCAGCTTCAGCTGCCTCTGGTGCCACTGTCTCAGCAATTTCCTCAGGTTCAGCGTCAGTTGCAGGTGCAGATGCTGCAGCCTTCTTCCTTAACTTCTTTTCACGTTCCTGAAAGTACATACAAGTGCAAGATTCAGTCTCAAAATACAAATCAAAACTGTAAGCAATAATCAGGAGCCACAAAAATAGAACTAATAATTTCCTTGAGCTTTTTCTCAGCTTCCTTTTCAGCTCTTCTAGCTTCTTTAGCCGCTTTTTTCTCAGCCAACTTCTTCTTTCTTTCCTTTGCCTGCTCCATTTCCTCTCTTCTACGCTCCTTCAACTTTGCCTCATCAACCTCCTCTTCCACAGGAGGGTTCTTTTGTGGCTTCTCTGGACCACTGAAATCATGGTTGTTTGTATCTACACTCTCTAAAGTGGTCTTTGAATCTGTCTTGCTGGTTTCTTTCTGAACCTTTTGTGTGGGTTTAGCATCTTTTTCTGGAACAGATTTTGGATCTTCTTTTGGTCGTTTCACGCTGGCTTTTACCACTGACTCTGTTACCGAGGCTATGGGTGCCTCCACTGCTAGCAAAGGTTTCTCTTCAGGGTTCCTGATTCGCCCATCCTTGCTCAATTGTCGACTGTCAAGTGATGGCAAGATTCTCTTCTCATAATCATCCCTAACGACCTTATTACTGCTCCAGAGGGACATAAATTTATCAACCTATTTAAGAATGTCAAAGTGAAAACTATTAGCAAGCAGCTGTAACAAATAACTGACTAGATATTGCCGCTAAGAACAAACAAGAAAATTTTCTGATCAACCTCTACAAGTGAAAGTTCCTCAAGGGCCTTCACATCCTTCTTAGCAGCAAGGTCTTTGGCTTTGTTCAAAAGTGCACGGTTCTGGTAGAAGTGAGCATTCTGATAAAAAAGAGACGTTCTCAATTGGTATCAAAAGATATACATGGTAATTATCATAGTATAAATGCTTAAACGGACTCATTACGAGTGATATGAAAAGTTGAGGAAAATGCCATATGCACATAGGCATGAAACATGATTAGCAAACAATAACAGGGAGCTGTGTTATAAATTCCATGAACACTCTCACACTGGATACATACAAAATATGAACAAGATCATTCAGTGACTACAGCCTTCTAATGCAACAGACTGATGTACAATATTACTAAACATTGGATGAGAAAATTCTGAGTCTTGAGGAGCACCTTTACAAAGATTACATTTTTTACACATCAACTATTAAGCCATATAAGTAGGATAGCTTATTTCTGCAATGGACTTCAATCATCAGTGCATTAGAACCTACACAGAGCAACATATAAAGGAATTTACTTTTAATACTGAAGACATTAAGTCCAAGTAACAACAGATACTTCTTGGGATTCATTTTAAAATACATTCAACATGGAAATAATTTCTTCTTAATTTATAAGACTTATTTATATAATATATCTCCTCCACCGCAGGTCCCACACTCAAGAAGAAGGCTTTTGTGGTGGAAGGTATGATTGCATCAAGATCTCTTTACAAGAGAAAAGAAATGAGAAGGCAAAGAAACATAGTGGTGCTTGCAAAAGGGAAATTGTAAGGTGCGTGACACGCAGAAAACTTCGCAGATTCTAAAGAAAACAGTTGGAGAACTTTTTCAGTACAGAGATCCGGTTTTCTTTTTTCTCTAAAATTTTAGAAGAATTCTGGAAACTACAATTCAGTTTTCTAACTTCTGATACTAGTGATAAAGGATCACCATAAGGGAATGAGTAGAGAAATGGAAATGGAAATGAAGGTAGCAAAGGGTTCCTGACGTTTCACCTAATGAAAATTATATGAGTACCTGATGGAACAGGACATTCTAGTTTGTAGTCACGTCTAATTGACAAAGATTCACACACAAGCAGAGAGAGAATCGAGATGGAGATAGATACAGAGACAGAGACAGAGACAGAGACATTGGAATATAAGCCAAAACTATGCATGTTGCTTATTGGAAAGAGAAAGCATACCCCCTCATCACGCTGCTTCCTTAATTCCTGAATATTTTCATAGGCTTTGTCCCTCTCCTTAGTGACAGCTTCTATCTCTTTCACTAAGTTATCAATTTGAGACTCCAGACCCTGGATTTTAGACCAAATTGCTTGTTTCTCCTTCTTTACTCCATCCAAATCAACACCCAGAAGCTACATAAATAACACAAAATAATTAAGAATCATGAAGCAACATTGAACCCTCACTTGGTGATACTGCAATCTTGTAAAATGTAAATGCCCAAATTCCAGTTCTTACTTTGACCTGGTCCTGAATGGCTTCTTTCTGACCAAGTGAATCCTGAAGTTTTGCTCTCATTGCAGCATTAGCAATTACTTTTTCCCTGGTTCCTTCGAGCTGTTTAATTTCTTTAAGTATTTGTTTCTCCTCTGTCAATGGGATGCTCTCATGTTGTATGCGATACTTCAAGCTGTAGATCTGAAATACCAAATTTGTAAAGAAAACTGAAGTTGAGAGGCAAGGAAGGAAAAAGGACATATTCCATCACTATATGGATTAGTAGTCAAACTCACAAGATCATTGAGCTCTTCTTCAGATGAACATAAACCATAACGACCACCACTACTGGCAGTACGCAGCTTGCCCAATGCCTGCTGTAGAGGTTCAATTTCCTTTTTCTTCTCATCCAAGATCGTCTTATACTGCTTATTCTCATCTGTCAGAGCCTTCAAACGGTTAATCAACTCTGACTTTTCAGACTGCAGAAGATAAGAAATAGCATGATTAGAGTTGCTTATTTCCAATTTTCAAAACGGAATGGATGCACTATTTGGTGCAATACTTTCTTAGACAACTTGCAATAGTAAGAAAAAATACTTTTATGTTAACTCCCACCTTCTTTTGATTTAAGATGCCATCGCAAGGCAATCATCTAACATAATAAAGGGGGGTAAATAGCTGTTACATTGCATAAAGATCGGATGACTAATAATAGTTCCAGACAATTGATACAAAAAATATATATATACACTATATATATATATATATATAGTGTTAATGAAATCTACAAATATCAACATATATAGAACAAACAATACAATGAACAGGAGAACAAAAAGGCAAAAAAAAAAGCCTTCATAAAGGTAAAAATTAAGCTGATTCACTGAAAATTTTTAGATTAAAATCATTTGTTTTGCTGCTGTTAAATACTTAATTATTTCTATAAATTAGATTATCGAAGCCTTTAGTTGAGTTGGATGGTAAGTGTACTTTACTCTAGCAATTAAGAACCAGTAATATATGGCACATAGTATTAAATACCACAAAGGATTCCATGTTTACGTACCATTCCTACAACCGAAACTCCACATAATCTAGTAAAATTTGTAACATTCAATCTTACCCTCTTTGCTTTAAACTCTTCAGTTAGCTGAAATCGTGATTGATTCTTCTTCTGTATTTCTTTATCAGCCTGATCAAGTTTAGCTTTCAATTTAGGATCCTCAAATACTCGGTACCTAACAAAATAGAAGGAATGAATCTGCTTTGGGGCTGGCCACTCATCAACCACATCCTTTGGGAAGTTGGAATCAGCAACACCATTCCCGTCTCCTTTAGCTGAGTCCTGTTCAATCGAACCAAATATTATTGGTTCATTAGTTCCCAATTCTTTATCAAGCTCACCATTTCCATTCTCGTGTCCTAATGGGTTTTCTTTATCAGTTACAGCGGCAACTGGTACCTGAGCCATTTCCGAACAAATCAACCTGCACAATTCATAGCATATAAAATGAGCACAGCAAACACAATTTGAATGCAACCCAAAAAATTATCTTTTAAATCTTTTGAATTACAATAACAGGAACAAGAAAAAAGATCTGTGCTTAGCAAATATTCATAAATCACCATCACCTGATAAGTAAATATTCAAAAATGTCATCAACAAGCTAAAACCTTGATATAGTTAAAAAAAAAACTCAACCGATCATCCAGAAGGAAACCAGAATGAAACCAGAAGAGAAATAGAATAATCAGAGCAGAATGCAACCCGCAGTCAAAAAAACCCAAAGCAGGTCCATACAACAGAAAAGGTCAATTTATTTACTTAAGCAATAACGAAAACTTTTTACAAGACATAACAGAGCAGAGACCAAGTTGTCAAATGTAAAAGATGCACCGCTATCAAAAGCAAACAACAAAACCAGGAAAAGGGAGGTCCTTTACAATATCAATCATCGAGCTTTGGACATACGGAGACAAAGTAAACATGCAACAAACAGGTCACATAAATAATGATCAAAATACGAGGCAATACCTTTACCAAGATCAAGAAAAGGACATAAACAAGAAATATTGTGAAATGGGAACAGAAGAATTGAGGATCCATACCCCTGGTGGAACGAAAGGTGAGAAAGCAGAGAAACCCCTCTTGAGAAAGGGCCCTCAAGTTTCAATCTTTGACAAGAAAAAGAAATACAAGGATCAGATCTGAAAGCGTCCCTCCCTCTGACTTTGTCTCTGTTACCTATTTTCCTCTCTCTTACCTCTTCTTTTCTTTTCTTTCAGATTCTTTCTATCTAAATACAACAGTCTACTAAACTGTAAATTATAGAGATATGAGGAGAGAGGAAGGGAGAGTTATGACTTTTGACCTCATTTACTATGTGTCTCTTTGAGAGAGAACCTGAGGATATTTCAGTTATACAAATCTCGTAGGCTCTTGTTGGCAGTGATTCTACATCATACATACATATATACAAAATAAAATACAAGTATACGATGCGAATGGATAATATTTTTATTATACACATTAAGGCTTTCTTTCTTGTTGAGATATCATTCCTTTTCGGTTTTTGTAGTTTATGGCTTCCTTTAAGAAGCCATATCCAAATTATTGCCTTTTAAAATAAATAATAAAATAATCCAACCTCATTTATATGTTAAAGTACTAAACTAGTAATTATGCTTATTTTGTTTTTAAAAATGACAAATAAAATTATTTAATTAATTAAAAGATCAATATAATCTTCTAGTATATATTAAATAAACAAGTAATAGATGTAGTAATATAAATTCAAATTTGAAATTATAAATATTTTTTTAAAATTTATTTGATATATTAAACTTAAATTCTAAATATTTTACAAATGTGAAGATATCAATCGAACGTACAGGATTTGATGGTAAATAAAAAGTTGAAAATTCTAATATTCATTTAAAATATTCATTTCATGTCCTCCAACTCCAAGTATTAAATACAAATAAGCATTTATATTTATATACATTGTACATGCTATTGCTCTACGCGGATGCATATGATTGTATTTGTCATCATCTAATGAAGTAAAACTCAGACCCTTTTGTCTTTCTGTTGTCATCAAACCAAATACAACCCTCTGACCTTTCAGACTACCCACACTGCATCTCGACACGACGTGTCACTTTTCCCTCTTCATGTCGTCTTTTTCGTCGATGATTCCGAGAGAGTGTGCAAGTTTAAATGCCCTCATCTTCAGATTGATTGCTTCTTCTTCCTCTTTTCCTTGTTGCCAATTTTTGGTATGAACGGCGACCCTGCAAAGTACAAATCCAGCATGTATATTACGACGGGCAATTAGAGTGCTGACAGTTTAGCTTCCTTTGTAGCATTTGCGAGTCCTGGCTTCCTTTTTTTTTTGGAGCCCTCGATTTTAGTCTGGATCCACATGCAGCGTGATTATCACGCCTCTTTGTCTCAGCCAACCCTATCTTAGTTAGGCTGGTCGTGTTTGTTTTGTTTCCTTTCCTTTCCTTTCCTTTGTATCAAAACAAAAATTTTGGTATGATTCAACTAAACTAAATCTGATTATCTATAAATCTCTTTAATTAAATCATTGCTACTTTGTCAACACTATTTATGGCCTGAATGTTGTTAAACTTAAACTAGAACAATTGCAATATCTTTGAAAAAATTATAACATTATTGGATCATGTTATTTTAAAAAAGATGAGTTTAGTTTGAACTTTTATTAGTTTATTTAGTACCAAAACTTTTTATGTGATTTTAAAAGTATAAATGTATTGTTAATTTATAAAATTTATTATATCTTATATGATAAATTATACTTTAAATATGATATTTTTTAATTTTATAATATCAATTAAAACTATAAATTATATTATTTAAATTTTAATTTATTAGAAATATAACCTGTTATTAGCTTTCTCGTTAATGTTATTAATGTTAAGCGTTACCTAAGTAGAATTTGTTCTATGTAAGCCTATGTGAATTAATTAATTAATGGATGTGTTAAAAATAAATAATAACGGCCACTAAGTACTTAGATGTTAAACTAACAGTTAATTAACTAATTTTTATATATTATATATTTTATTTATTATTATTCATATATAATGTAGAATGAATCTGTTTAAATGATATTAACAATAAAATCAATGGTCAGTTATATTTATAATAAAATAACATTATAAATATTTAATTTATATAACTTATAATTTTGATTATAATTTAAAATGTGATTTATCTTATTTTATATTATCAAATAATTATCGTTATTACCAAAAAGACTTACAAGCACAAGTTACTGAAAAAATATTGCTTTAGGTAAACGGGAAATATGCCTTAAATATGGAATTATGGAGAGAGAGAGAATATTCATGTGTCAAAATTTTGCTATATTTTTAGCATTCAAAATTTTCTATAATCTATCTTAATAAGGTCAAATTTTAGTATTTTGTTTATTTTATAGTATAAAGGTTGAAGATGCTTTTGAGTAAAGAAAGAATTGGGTCTTAATCCAAATTCAAAAATTTAAATGGAGGAGTAATCTTAGCAATAATTAAGGGTGAATTAAGAAGATCGTAATGTTTTATTTTACAAATTGGAACTAGATTGTAGGAATTAAATTGAAATATGATAAATGAGTCAAGCCACAAACTACAATTTTTAAAATTTCAAATATGCAAGTAGTTGAAATAAACATTTACTAGATTAAAATTTAAATACGTAAAAGTTTAAGTCTTTTAATCATTTATAGCAAGAGTTTTAATTTGCAACTTGAAAGTTATACTCTTAAGAAAAGCATTCAACTAGATTAAACACAATCGTGGATGTTGTGTTGTATTTGTTCGATGGTCTTTCACTTCTTACAACTATTTTCAAATTAAAATTTATATTATAAGATTGTTAAGCAATAAAGGTTAACTGAATTATGTATTTTTGATTAACTAGTCTTAGGAAAGACCAATATTTAGTATCACATCAAATATATGATTAATGAAATAACTATTTTGTGTCAATGATCAATTGTAATTTCAAGGGTAGAAGTAGCTGTAAACTAAGGTTCGTTTTATTAAAAAATCCAACTTTATTGCTTTATTTTATTTATTGCAAAATTGATCAAACCTCTCTACTAATTATTTTCTTTTATAACGATCGACAAATGAGAATTCCTCGTGGGATTAACTCCTACTTCCATTTATTGCATTCGTTTAATTTTAGGAATTTAGGAACTAATTTAGGATACCTATGACTGTTCCACCAAATTTTGGCACTGTTATTAGGGATTGTAAGATTGCATATTTGTTACGAGATCTTTGAAGGAAGCTAATTTACAATATAATCCGAAGATTAAAAAGACTGCTTAAAAGTAAAGGAAAAAAACAAAGATTCAAATATAGTGCAATGTTACAATCGTTGAAATAACTGAAAACATGGTGAACAATTGAACACTTCGAGAACTAGCTGAACTAAATTTGAACTAACAACCTCACTACATAACTTTTCCTAATTTTAATGTGAATGCTAAATTTGAATTAAAATCTGGTTTAATTCATTTATTGAAGACTTTTTATGGTATTGCAGGTGAGGATTCATACAGGCATCTTTAATAACTTCATGTCGTATATATGGCAATGAAGCATAATGACATTATCAAAGACCAAATCAAATTACAAGCTTTCCCATCTTCTTTGAAGGATAACATCCAAGATTAGTTATACTATTTATCTCCCATTAATATCACCATGTGGAACAAAATGAAGAAGCAATTTTTGGAAAAAAAATTGTTTCCAGCTTCAAAGGCCACTAGCATTAGGAGGGAGATTTGTGACATGAACAATACAAAAACGAATCACTATTTTAGTGTTGGGAGCACTCTAAAAAGCTATAGGCCAATTGTTCACATCATTAGATTAGCGAACAACTCCTTATTCAGTAATTTTATAAAGGACTTCTACCAACTGAAAGGAGTGTTATCGATGTTGCTAGTGAAGTGGCACTTATTAACAAAACACTAAAAGCATTTTGAATATTGATCATTGGCATCTAACTCCCAATAGTTCAACCCTAGGATATACTGTTTGACCTAATGTCTTAGTGAGATAAGCATCTTCTCTCTCAAAAAATGTATGGAAGATCTCACTGCATTTGTTTGTAGAAAAATGGAGTTAACAAAGGTTTATGGAATATGTTTAGTAGTAGGACACCCAACAAACATATGTCCCACATTACAAGAAGACTCAACATAATAAGTGAATACAGTATGAAAATTTTCAGGACAGCTTCAATGTCAATACAATTTATACTCAAGCATGTACAAACTTGGCTGAAGAGATCATCCAAAGAGATTATCCAAATTTTTGATACAGTAATACCCTGGTATATCAACCTATGACTAATGTTTAGCAATATTAAAAATCACATCCTCCGAGACAACCATAACAAGTCCAATTTCCTAATTCAGGTATGTCTTTTGAGGACATTGTTAAAGCATTGGCTACTAATATTGTTAAATTCCAATGGGAAACAAAAACTAGTATTCAAAATTTGGAAAATCAGATGGGTTAGTTAGCCATGATGATCAGCCATTTGGAATTACAAGGTTCGAGTAAACTGCCATTGTAAACCATAGTGAATCTTAAGGAAAATTCTAATACCATTACATTACAAAGTAGAAAGCAAGTGGAGTAGCCTGTGAAAAACCCACCTATAATAAGCTCTCATACCAAAGATGTTAAACATACTGAAACTAAGAAAAGCGTGCCCATGTTTAAGGATGAGTTACATACTCCTCCTTTATTCATACTTCCTCCTTTTCTTGAAGCATTAAAGGATGAAAAGAGATGGCAGCACGATATTGATTTATATGAAACATTTCAAAGATGTGAGGTAAATATTCCCGTTTTGATGCAATTGAATAAGTGCTTAAATATGTTAAATTCTTGATGGAACTTTATACGATGAAAAGGAGATAAAAGATGAAAAGGATTGAGAAGGTAAGGCTAGGGAGAAATATATCTGCAGTTATTTGAAAAAACTATTCCAAAAAAGTGTAAAAACCTAGGTATGTTTTCTATAATATGCACTATTGGAGGATCGAAGATGGGGAAAACAATACTAAATTTAGGTACATCCATAAACATTGTGTCCTATTTTATTTATTCAACTCTCAACTTAAGACCCTTAAAAAAGATGGGAGTGGTAATTCACTTAGCAAATATACCTAATGTATATCCTACAGGATTAGTAAAAGATTTTCTTGTGCATCTTAAATACATATTGATTTTTCTTGCTAACTTTTATGTCGTAGATATGGAAAATGATGACAAATCAACACCCATTTTATTAAGAAGACCATTTTTAAAGACAACCAAAATAAGAATTAATATCCATAATAGTACTTTAACTATAGAATTTGGTAAGGATACTATGTAGTTTAATATATATGATTCAATAAAGTAAATTGATGATGATTTTCTTGTCTTTGTAGTTGATGTTTTGGATTTATTAACACAAAACTGGTTGGAGGCTAATAGTAAGCATGAGTTAGAGATAACTATGGGCGAAAGTCTTTTTAATAAAGAAGATACTAATATTTCCCTAATTTTTTTGTAAGACTATATGACTTCCTTGGACAATATGTAGAGGTAAAATAAGCGTTGATAGTATAGTATATGGACTTAGGCATCCTCACATCTAGTGACTAGCTCGTCCCTTCAGTGATACAAGCACCAAAATTAGAGTTAAAATATTGCTAGAATACTTAAAATATGTGTTCTTATGAGAAGGAGACCCTCTACTAGTAATAATCTCCAACAAGTTCACATTCACACAAGAGAAGAGATTAATAGAGGTTCTAATTAACTTTAAAACAATCATTGGATGGACAATAGTAAACATCAAAGTTATCATCCCTTCAAAACGTAAAGAAGATTAAACCTTCCAATTATGAGTTGGTGAAGAAAGAAGTCTTGAAGCTTCTTTAAGCGAGTATAATTTTCCATATCTCAGATATGATATGGGTTTAGCCATGTACAAGTGGTTCTAAAAAAGATAGGAATTTCGATTGTCATAACTCTTAAGGGATATTTAGTTCCCACTAGGGTCCAAAATTAATGACGAGTTTATATCAACCATAGGAAATTAAATTCAATAACTTGGAAGGACCATTTCCCTCTTCCCTTTGTTGATCAGATGATAGAGAGATTAGTTGGTAAAGCATTTTATTATTTTCTGGATGTTTTTCATGGTACATTTATATTGCAATTACTTTTAAAGACTAGAAGAAAATGACTTTCACTTGTCATTTTGGAACTTTTGCATATAGACGGATAACCCTTGACACTTGCAATATGTTAGCCACTTTCTAAAGATGTATGGTAAGTATTTCTTAGATTATGTAGAACAAATCATTAGATTATGTATAGATACATGGACATTCTTTCAATGAGTGCTTGAATAATTTAAGATCCTAGTTCTAAATTTCCAAAAAATGTCATATTATGGTATAACAAGGTACTTTTGGGATACTTTATCTTGTGTAAAGGAATTGAGGTAGATAAGGCAAAAGTAGATATTATTCAATCTTTTCCTTAACCTGTTAGTACTTGTTTCTTGGTTATGCAGATTTCAATCGAAGGTTCGTCAAAGATTTTTTAAAAACAACATCCCTATTGTGCAAGTTACTTTAAAAAGATATATTTTTTAACTCAATGATGAAAGTAAAGAAGCCTTTGACAAGATGAAAAAATGTTAATTTTAGCACCTACCAGTCAACCATTTAAAGAAGAGCTTCCATTCAAACTTATATGTGATATTAGTAATAAAGCCATAGGAGTTGTCTTGGGGAAACAAATGGAGAAAGTGCCCCGTGTCATTTACTACCATCTATAACTTTAAATGACATCTATAGAAATTATTCAACAATTGAAAAAGAGTTGCTGATGGTAGTTTTTTCTTTGGAAAAATTTTGATCTTACTTATTAGGAAGTAAAGTTGTTGTTTTCTCTGCTTATGCAACTCTTAAATATTTGTTATAAAAAAGGAGGCAAATTAATGAGATGGATCTTATTGCTAAGTAAATTTGACTTAGACAACAAAGATAATAAGGGAGCAAAAAATCAATTAGCAGATCATTTGAGAGATATCTTATGCTCATACAAATTTTGATTTGTAAGTAGAATTCTTAGATGCGCAACTATTCGCTAAAAGTGTTTAATTACCCAGGAATGAATATAGTAAATTATTTGGTTACTAATGTGTTACCTGCAAATTTATCAAAAGCTCAAAGGGATAAGATTAAGAATGATGTTAAGCACTACACATGGGATGATTCTTATTTGTGGAATCATCACTTCGATCAAGTAATACAAAGATGTATACTTGAAAATGAGTTCTCTCTATCCTCACATTTTTTCCATTTGTATGCTTATAAAGGATATTTTGGTGATAAATAAATGGCAAGAAAGATTTTAGAATGTAGTTTCTTTTGGCCTTCGTTATTTTGAGATTTATACTTGTTCTATAAAGCTAGTGAGCAATGTCAAAGAACAAGTAATACCACTTAAAGAAATGAGATGTCATAAACCCAATTTTAGTTTGTGAGCTTTTTTATGTTTGGGTATCAACTTCATGGGACCTTTTCCCTCTTTTTTTTTTAAATTTTGTTTACATCTTATTAGCTTTCGGCTATTTGTTGAAGTGGGTGGAAGCAAAAGTCACCTGAATTGATGATGCCAAAGTGGTTGTAGGTTTCCATAAATCTAACATTTTTTTTATAGATTTGCTATCCCACATGCCCTGATCAGTGATCAAGGTAAAGATTTATGCATCCAAATAGTGGTGGTAATCCTAAAGAAATATGAATTGACTTATAAGATCGATAAGTCATACCCATCTGCAAAAAATGGCTAAGCTGAAGTTTCGAACAACGAAATCAAATCAATCATAGAAAAAATGGTTGGACCAATGAGAAAAGATTGGATCTTGCGAATTGAAGGTGTACTTTGGGTTTACCAAATAACTTACAAGACATCAATTGGTATGTCAACCTATAGGTTTGTATATAATAGGGCTTGTCATCCACCTGTTGAATTGGAGCACACAACATTTTGAGCTATTAGGCATGCAATATGAACTTTGATGAAAGTGTAAATTATAGAAAATTGCAAGTATAAGAACTGGAAGAAATTCGTAATGATTCTTATGAAATGTGAGAATATATAAAGTGAGATAAAAACTCTACTTGATAAACTCATTGCTTAAAAAGACTTTTCCATTGGCAGAAAGTTGTCGTCTATCACTTTAGGATTTAGTGCTCTTCTGGTAAGTTAAGATCTCAATGGATGGGACCCTTCATTATAATTAACATATTTCCTCATTGTTGATGTAGTGCATTATAACACTACTCAAAATAACTAGACCTAAAACTATAGCAGTGATGAGTTTAGGTCGATCCCGTAGAGAGTATATGTAAAGCTTTTGAAATGAAAATAATCGGTGTTTAAGTTTGGGGGGTTTTGCTTGTTTTTCCAATAAGAAAATAAAACTAAACTAAACTAATGAAAACAGATTAAAGAAAACATTCAAAAATGATGAAAAGTGATGAATATGTTAGGGACACGGTCATCAGTTTAATCTCATCCTACACACAGTTGAACATTCTTTATTGAATTGTTATTCTCATACCTCTCCTAGCAACTATTAATTGTAGGTTAATGATAAGCTCTATTAACCACAGTTTTCCCTTAAGTCATGTTTAGTTAAGATGAGCTTGTTAATTAAACCTAGCTATCAAACAATCTAGAACAAGCTCTCTAGATTTAATCGGACAACCACGTTACAAGTTAGAAAAACAAATTAATTAAAGCAACAACTACACAAGCTCGGGTCATTTAACCTAGGTTTTGTTACCATAATTATTTGAAACCATTATTTGCCACAAATGAATCCAAACACAACAATTACGGATTGTATTCAAGATTCTAACATAAATCTCAAACAAAACAATTACGAATTATATTCAAGATTCTATCAATACGTTTGTAATAAAAACAATCAAAGAGAGCATTCAATCATTCTTATACAACAATCAAACATTAAACATAAGATAACATAATCAATCCCTAAGAGAGAAAGAACAATAGATATAATGAGAGAAATGCTTAATTGGGTTCTTTGGTGTCGATATCACCTTTGAACTGGCGTCAGAAAGCTAGCCCTGAATGGATCTCCAAATAAATAGAGCTTTGCCCCTTCTCTTCTTCAAAATAGAGACCTCCCGACTCCAAAACGATTCCTCTAACATTTTATAGCCTTCTGTCGTCACATTATGTCTATTTATATTAAAAAGTAGGGTTTTGGGTGGACATGTGGCAAAGTTAAGTCACGCCTAGGTCACAACCATGACAATTTACTTTTCATCTTCATGCATCTTTTGTCTCCTCTTACTCTAATCCTTCTTCTTCTTATTCCATGAAAACAAGTGAGTGTGAATCTCAAGAAGACGGTTCAAAGATTTAGGCCTTAATCCAAATTCAAAATTTTAAATATAGGAGCAATCTCAGCAATAATCGAGGCAAATTAAGGAGATTTGGGCTAAGAAAAACATTTTATTGTACAAATTGTAAAAATAGTATAGTAAGATCTTAGGTGCGGAAGCACTTAATGCAAACTGCAACTTCCAAGCTTGAAATCTACAAGAGAAAAATATGTTAAAAAGTTGTTTTGAAACCATATATTGGCTAGATCTAGGTGAAAATTAATAAAGTTATAATCAAGGGATCCAAAGAATCACAACTACGAGATTTCCACATAGGCTTCAATGGCTATAAGTAGAGCCAAGATGTGAAGGAGAAGACGTCCAATTTCTAGCTTCTTAAAGTCATCTTTTCCTTCATTTCTTTAGTAGATACTAGAGTAGTCTTTCTTTAGATGCCAGTTGTCGGAATGGTCATTGATGGCTAAGTCTTTTATTCTTGGTTAAAGAAAGTGGAAGCCCTTTTTGGAACTTTGAAGATTGAAAGGCAGCTTGTAATACCCCATTCCCAACTGACATATGCATGTGTGTCCATCGGATACACGTGTACATGCCTGTCAGAAATGACATGTTAACTATCTCACCTTCACTGTACATAACATGACATCAAACACTAAACCATCAATCACACATTTTCTAAACTCAAAATGTTATCACATTAATCCAAATCCATAATTTACATCGTTTCATGCAACACAATACCATTCAAGATTTACAACATTATCCTATGAACTTAAACAACTTAGTACACACCAAATACAATAAACATGAAAAAAATAGCTAAGTCCTCAATCTCAACTGACCGACCTCTGAGCCAAATCTGACTATAACAGTTGCACAAAATATGCTTCTATGGAGTCTTAGAAACTAGGTCGTCTCACTCTCAAACTTGAAAAGCAATGGTGCAATTTTGATGAGTTTTGCGAACTCAGTAGAGTAACCATCCTCGATGGTTCACTAATGTCATAAAACGAGATCAATTATAGCATGTAATCATACAGCTCAACTCTACTTAACAAGTATCAAATACTATCACAGATAAATCATTTCTCAGATACACAATTCAATCATATAACAAAATTCACACAACTTTACAAATCATTCAATGAATTCAAATTATATGCGGATGCAACATGTATGAGACTCACATTCATTTTTATTTTGATGTGATTGTGTGCTTTTATAGTATCCCGAATTATCGAGCTCAATGAATCAATCAGTGACTCATTGATTACAACGAGCCATAGACTCGAACTACAAATGCGGGAGCTTAAAGCTCATATCAGTAACAGTATCAGTAGCCACATCAGTCATAACTCCTTTATATTACATGCATTGGAATGAAGTGCATGCCACAATTCAGTCATCAATTCAATCACTTTCATTTGCATGTAATATAACGGTATGTCAGTCACAGTATCAATTACAGTAATAGTCATAGTAGCAATGGTCATCAGACTAAGTCCGGCATTCAACCCTTCAATTGAGAATCAGAAAATCATTTAAGCAGACGCATTCACATTGAAGTAGCACTTCCAATATCATTCTCATGCATCAAAGCACCTCGGACAAATATTGTCCGGAATCTAGTACATAATCAACACAACTCAGTACAATTCAATAAGATCGCAATACAGTTCAATAATGTACTAAACAATATAGTGAGACTATCTTAGATTACTCACAGTATGCTCTAAGTAGCTATTGCTTTGATGTCCTGGTAATATTTGGATGTTGTCGTTCAATGTGCTCCTCTATACATACAATACATACACATATCACAATATTGCACAATTTTGTATTCATTAATGCACATTTATGTATATTAACTATGTACAATGCATGTTCGTGACAATTCCAGGTTTCTTATCATTTATTTTGTTACACAAATCATTCGAATATCCACATTCCATTGATCAACTTAGATTTGTTTAAAAGTACACTTTCGGGTCCATTTTGCACAATTAATTTCATTAAAAAAGTGAAAGAATTTGGTAACACTTCCTTCTAACAAATTATTCTCCTATGTCTTAAGTCTCTATTGATACTAAGTTCACTCAATTTGGTTCATTATTATATGAGTTATGCTCAAAATAACACAGACTATGCACATTTAAAATTTTGGTTAATGCATGATTATGCATTCAAGTTGTACAACCTATATCTCTCAATCCTCATATCCAAAAATTACAAACTTTATACCAATTTAAAGATAAGAGAATAAGCTACAATTTTGGTGAGGACTTCTTAGTCTAATTTGGCTTACATCAATATATTTTATTCAATAACTACAGGACATGATTTCTGTCCCTGGTAGTGCTATTACGTAAGCCAAGACTCACTTTCAAGCTCAATTTCAAGACCCTTAAGAACAGAATTCAAATTCAATTGCTTCTTAACATTTGTAGCCAAATGTCTCTAGTCCAATTTAAAATAAGAATCATTTCATTTAGAAATCTACATATCAAAATATAACCAAAATATCGAAGCATGTTCAGAACATTCCAGTTATCAAATTCCAGCACATCTCAGTATTTTCATCCTAACACCCCATTTCGGGATAACTTTGCATGATCTTTATGACAAGGAAAATGGTGTATTTCAGTAATACTTTCTTCTAGACAATTGTTCCACCATGTTTCCAGTTTGTAATAACACCAAAATTGTACAATTTGATTCAGTATACTGAAAGTTATATCCAAAAGAGTTCCGACTATTTTTAAACTATAACAGAATTCATAACTCTAATTTCAGCCAGATTTTGAATTGCTTAGAGATAGAATTAACATTCGTCTTCTTCAGAAAAGTTGTAGACTTATGTCTCTAGTTTAATCTGAATCAAGAATCAACTCATTTAGAAAACACAGATCAAGTTATAATAAAAATACCAAGATATATTCAGTGAAAATTTTCCAGTTCATAATATTCCAGCACACTTTCACATCAACATCTTATACAATCTTTCCTAATTCACTCATCATAAATTCTCTATCATAACATGCTATGAACACTAATCATTTACTTACTTGATTAGTTCAAATCCCAGCTCAAAAGTCACTCTCAATCAGTACTCCAAACATGCAGAATCATCACACATTCAAGGTGGAAACTTGATAGATTTCAGCTAGGACAAGGCAACTCTATTCTAATTCTCTACTTAACTTTGTGAAACACGAATTTTGGTGTAACAATCAAACATAATGATAAACAAATATAGGGAGGTGCAAGGAAGAGTGTTTCGGTGGTGTGTGAGAGGAAGCAAGAAGAGAAATGATCATAGTTGGAGTTGCTCCTGCTGAAACTTACACCTAAGGTGTTAGGTGTCAACTAAAGGAATGGCCATATGTCTTATGGCATGTTCAGCACTTATCAAGCATCAGTGCTGCCAAATCCCTCCAATTAACTAAGTCACTTGTCCATTAACCAAATATGCCATTTGTCATCAACTTACCAGCCCATTTATCATACAATGATTGATCCATTTATCAATTAATTCTTACTTCAATTGTCATCAATTTAACTATGCCAAATGTAACTCAATTATAGGCTAAATCTTCTAAATTTTTCATGTATAAATTTATCCTATCACTTGGCATTTGTCCAAGTTCAAATGTACCTCAAATTCACCAAAAATTCTAAAATAATGCTAATGATCTCCAAATAAATTTTTAATGCAAATAACTCACAATTCACATTTTAATCACATTTATAAATCAATTATACTCAAAAAATATCAATGAATGCATGTACAATCATATTCACGTGCAATAACCAAAATTTTCATGTATGTGCAAAAATATGCAAAACATGATTTGTATTTTCTAATTTATCATAATTCACTATTCTCGCCTTAACACGGGTAACGGGATGTTACACAGCTGGGTCCTATAGTGAAGTATTTTATTTACTCATGTATTGAATTATTCTTCTATGCTTTTGTTTTATGATAACTTTTTGTTAATTTCCAATATGCACAATTAGTTTATTGGTTAAAATAATCATTTTCTATATTAAAATTTGAATATGTAAAAGTTCAAGTCTTTTAATCATTTGTAGTAACTAATAGTTTTGATTTGCTATGTCAGAAATTATACTCCTATGAAAATCATTAAACTAGATTAAACGCAATCGTGAATGTTAAGTTGTCTCACTTCTATGGTCTTTCTTTTCTTAAAGCTATTGTCTAATTAAATTTCAGATTGTACCTAAGGTTGTTAAGAGATAAGGGTTTACTAAATTATATGTTTTGATAAACTAATCTTAAGGAAAGATAAATATTTGGTATCGTATTAAATATATGATTAATGAAATAATTATTTTTGTGCCAATGATCACTCATAGTTCTAAGGGGGAAGTAACTATAAACCAAGTTCAGTTTTATTGAAAACTCTCACTTTATTACTTTCTTTATTTTCTTTATTGTAAAGTTGATCGATCCCCTCCCTCTCTACTAATTATTTTCTTTCGTAATGATTGGTAAATGAGAATTCCTCGTGAGATCAACTTACTTTCCTTTATTACATTTGTTTAAATTCAAGAATTTAGGAATTAATTCGGGGTACCTATAATAGTTCCACCAAATATCATTGCAATTCTATAAATAATTTATCCCACATATTTAATAGATTTTCTTCTTAAGTTTGTGTTAACTCTAGAAAACTTTCTTTGTCATTTTCTCCAATTAATTACAAAACAACCTTATAATCCTATAATACAATATAAATTAGACCATTGCTTTGATCAATATTTCTGTATCAGTTATAGAAGGTGTCATCTCCTTCTACCCTTTTAGTTTTGTGCTTACCTCTTCTTTTAGAGCTTGAAGAACTTTTTTAAGCAACTAAAAGTTGTCGATAGTCTTGGATACTTGTTATGAGCGTCAATCTTTATGAACTTTAGTACTTGCAGTATTTGTCTTCTTTATCTGTATTGACATAAGGGTTTAAATAAATTTCCAACTTTTGCCTATTGATTTTTTAACTATAAACTCCTTCATACTCTTTTAAAAGGGTTATAACAGTTTTTGCATTCACTAAGGTAGCTTTCCCAAATACTAGATTATCATTTGTGAAGAGGAGGTTAGTTAATAGTGGAGCTTTGTAGCAGATACAAATTACTTTCAAGTTGGTTTTGCTGTTACATTTGTTGATTAAGTACGAAAACCCTTCTACATGAAACAATAACATATAAGGTGACAAAGGATTAACATGTATAATGCCCATTACAGCTTTGAAACATTCACTTGGATACCTATTAACTAATTATCAAAGTAATATAATTCATAATTAGCTTCACTCATTTTTAATTAAAACTAAGATGCAACATACTTTTTTTTTCAAAAGCTCCTATTTTATTTTACTATGAGCCTTTTCCATATCAAGTTTTAAGGACAAACTCCATGTTCCCTCTTTTTCTGGATCTTCATATAGTTGTGTACTTTGAATCTGAGATGTTATATGTAATCATTCTATATGGTATAAAGGTACATAGAGTTTTGTCAATAATAGGAGGAAAACAACTTTCAACCCATTAACAATCACTTTAGAAACAAGCTTATACATGATATTGTAAATACTATTGGTTGAAAATCCTTTTATGTATTTGAATGTTTCTTTCTTAGAATTAAGATTATATGTTTTGTTGTATGCATCTGGGTCTTTTCTCTCATCAAAGACATAAGATTTCTTTTTAGCATCATCTATGGAAACATACCAATATTTTTGTAAAACAAGGTTGGCATCCTATCATGTTCCAATGCATTAGCGTTGTGACTTTGTTTCAATGTTGTTAAAATTTCAGCTAACACAAAAGGGATTATTAAATATTTATTAATGTTTGTTAAGACTTTCCCTTTATCTTGGTTAAAACTTTATCCATCCCTTTTAATTTTTGTGTTTAGAGGAGTTATTGAAAATAATTGTCAAAGATTTATCAAATATGTTCTCGTCTTGATATGTCACTTTATTGTTGTCATGGACTTTTTCAGTTTTATTTCTGGTTTGTCTTCTAGTTGCTTTCTCATGAACAAAGCTTATGTTTTTGTCTTATTTAATATAATTAATCTTTGATCTTTGATGCATATGACTTCTTGTTTTACTAGAATTTGATCCAAATCCATATAAATTCCCCTATCCTTATCTATAGTGATATTTGAATGAAGTTGTCTTTGTAGGCCTTTTAATAAAAAATGGGATATTTTGATTCTTGTATTAATGTGGTCAATGCAATTTTTATTCCAAGTATCTAAACCTTAAGCACAAACTTGGATACATTTTTAAGCATGTCTTATTATTACATCAATTCCCTTAATAGACCTTATGATTATTGCATTACTTTCTCGTAGTCTTTGTTTTAGAAATTAAGAAGAAGTTATATTAAAAAAATATAGAAATATACATTTCAAGTTTTTCTAAGTGGCAATGCTTACAAAGGAAAACTTGAGGATTAAAGTATAAATCTTTAGGTTCTAACCAAAAGCAAGTAATAATTACGTAAACTACCCTACTTGAAGATATCCACTAATGAGGACAATACTAGAATGGAAAATGAGGAAATTAGTCCAGTAGCCATATTGCATTAATTAGGTATTGGAATTTCTCATAATCAATTCAACTCTTTACTCATACATAGGTAGATGTCATGTACAATGAGATGTTCTGTAATTCTAAGCAAGGTGCTTCTTATAAGGCTCTGAATACTTTGACTTAATCCTTGGAACACCTAAAAGTTCCTTTCCTTCCATAAAGCATAGGTTCTATGCAGCTTACTAATAAATTAAATATATTGGAATCTCCCTGATGGGTGAATTTAACTTGCACTACTCATTCTATTAATGAATTCTAAATGGATGGAAAAAAATTTGGTCTATGGATCTTTATAGATTTACACCAAAATTCCAATATATAACCATAAGAATGAAGAACATGATCAATGCTTTTTGAAACATGATTAAGAACTAACATAGCATGTTAGGAAAATGCCTTACAATCCTATCTTTGGTTGTTAGTCTATTATGAACTGCTAATCATAATATTAAAGTTGGCTTTGGGGATTTATTAGGAAACCAAAGCAATTTCCACCATGAATCCATAGGCTTTCTGCTTCTAATTAAGTTAAGGTAAAACTTACAGGTAAAGATTATAGAGTTGTGGTGAACTTGTTCTAGTTTGTCATCCTTATTGGAGCGAAGTGCGTAAGATGGAGTATGATTCTTAACAAGGGAGAGAGCCCTAGTTCTATTATTCCATTCTCCTTCCATCATCACTATATTTACTTTTGTAATGGGAGGAATAATTAGATTCAAGTGAACAAGATGTGTGACGTTGTGTAAAAGACCTAGATCATCCCAAAAATCATACCAAAACTAGGTTTTCAATTCATTCCCTACCTTGATTTTAATAGCCAAATTCATTTCCTTTCTCAACTTCAGAATTTGATTAAAGGACTAAGAAAAGGATTAATATACCTTAATGACCTAGAAGCTCTATTCTTTTATTATGTAAGTATGAACCCGTTTGACCCATATTGATTGAGCATCATTGAACAACTTCAAAATTATCTTAGCTAGCAACATTTTATTGGTATCCCCTATTGAAGATAACCCTAAACCAACCTCAACAACTGGGGCACAAATATCATAACATTTAACCTTTACACCTTAATGTTTCTTATCAATCCTGGTCCATAGGAGGTTCTTTAACAATTTTTTTATGTTTTTAATTAGCTTTTAATGAAAAATAAGTGTGAGCTCCAATGTATATGAAGGTTATTCAAGACAAATGAAATTAGCTATAACTTGCTAGCATAGGAAAGGAAGCAATTATTCCAGTGGCTAATCCTTGTTCTAAGAGAATCAAATAAAGGTCGACACTTAGAGTATGGGATCCTTTTGTTAGAGACAAGTATACCCAAGTACTTAAATGACATATTATAAAGTGGTACCCCGAAAGCGTAGAAAGTTATGAAGCAACACGTGATGTATCCGATGAAATAAATAAGTCACTTTTCTGTAGCTCCACAGTGAGACCAGATAATATGCCAGAATCATGCAAGGAGTTCATGAGCAGTTAACTCTATTAAATAATAATAAGTCATGTAAAAAAGTTAAGTTGAATAACTTTAGTTTACTACAATGTTAGAGATACTTAAAGTATATAAGATCAACTTTAACAATACCTCCATACATAGAGAAAATATATATGGTGAGAGAGGATCACCCTGGCGTAGCCCTTTACAGCCTTGGAAAACATGCATGGGTTCACCATTCGCCAATATTAAGAATGAATTAGACCAAATACATACCTAAATCCAAAATATAAATTGATCAAGCAAATCAAGAGCAGCTGCTAGGGAGTCCAAGATAAACTTTCAGTTCACTAATTCAAAAGCTTGTTTAAAGTCAATCTTCATGATGTAGCTCTTTATCAGCTTCTTGTTATTATATCTTTAAGCAGCTTTTGAACTAGAAGTATATTATCCCCAATATTATGATCAGAGCAAAGAGGTTGGTTAAAGAAAGTTACACTAGTTTTGAAGTGTGCAAGCCAATTTAGATTGACTGATGCACGATCTAGTTTCCTCCTGATTAAGGTATTAATTCCATACCTATTACACCTTGTACAATATGCTCCTTTACAACTAACGTCTAAGAGAGAAGAAGAGTTTAGCCAATCTGGCAAATTGTTGCAACTCCTTCTGTAATCTAGCTTTTCCCCTTCAAATTCTTATGAAAAGATGGTAGAGTTAAAATCTCTAATAACCTGTTATGGTTTATTGATTGAAGAATATGGGTTCTCTTAGCTACTTTTTAGGGCTTAAAGTTTCTTATAGTTCTTAAGGCTATTATCTCTCTTAAGCTAAATATGTATCTGACCTACTTTCTCGACTGACATCACTCACAGTAAAACTATATCAACTCCTTTGAAGCATAATTGCAAGCTTACTCCTTTGGATAACACTCCTCTTGATGATCCCTCTTTATGTTGACAACTTGTTGGTAGTCTTGTTTATCTTACTATTACTCGACCTAATATCTCATATGTTGTTCAATTGGTTAATTAGTTTATATCTGCCCCTTTCTCACCTCATTTTCTGCATTATCTAGAATCTTTGTTACATTAATGGAACTCTTTTCTATAGATTACACTTCTCTACTACTTCCTTTTTGGAATTATTTGGTTATTATGATGTTAACCAGGATGGTGATCAAGTAGATCATCATTATGCTACTGATTATTTTTTCTTTCTAGCAAAAAGCAAACCATTATTACTCAATCTAATACTGCGTCTAAATGTTGTGCTCTTATTGATGCTACATCTTAATTTCTTTAGTTACAATGGTTATTAACTGATATGGGTGTCACACAGTCTTTTGCCACTATGCTTCATTGTGATAATTAAAGTGCTATACAAATTTTTCACATAGACGCTTTCATGAATGGACCAAACACATTGAAATTGATTGTCACTTTGTATATGATCATGTTACTTAAGGCACCATACATCTTATTCTCGTATCCTCGACTAACCAAATAGCTAACATATTTACCAAAACACATCTTCCAGCTTATTTTCAAGATTTAGTTAACAAACACAAGCTAGCATCTACCATCTCATCTTAAATTTAAGTTAAGATTTATAATTGTGAAGGTTCAGTTTATATAGAATTCTTGTATATCACATGTGTTTAAACAAAGGTTAGTTGAAATTATATCTTATGTATATTCATATATAGCATGTATAGTTAATATGTCTATAAATACATTGTATATTGTCTAAATGAAAATCACTACATAAAGCATTTTATCTCTAGCATTTTTTTCTTTCTTTTACTAGTTTCTTTTCCATCTCTTCTAGCCATCCATATACCCACATGGTCTGTAATAACCTCCCTCATCTATATTCTTTTTTCGAAGCATTACTAATCCTCCAGTTTGATGTTTTCAATTTGTTGCTATTATGTGAGTCATTTGTAAATTAAGTTAAATTCCTCTTATTTAAAACCCTGGTAATCTAGTTTCCATTAAGAAAACTAAATTAGGAACTTCGAGCCTGTGTAGGTAAAGGATTGAGCATGGTTTTCCAAGCCTTTCATAGTTCTAATTGAAGCCAATCATGTCTACTGGTAGCATTAACTTACATACCTTGCTAATAATGATAAATTGGATACAAATCATAATGTCTCCCTTTTTCGCTATCAAAGCAGTGACTAATTTTCTTATTCAAATAACGATACCTATGTTTCTTAAAAAGAAACTTCATTTGAAAGTATAATATTTATTGAGCTAGAATCTTCTATATTATCTAACTCATATGCTTTTCTTTTTTAAGTTTTTTTAATTTTTTTGTACATGATATTCTTTTTTGTGTATCTCTTTAACCCTTATTACTTTTTAAATGTCATGTAAGCTTTTGTTGTAATTTTGTTGTAACAATATCTTTATTGAATTACAATCATTAATAGCTGAGATATATCCTATAATAAAAGCCTGTATTTACATCCCATTGAATACAAGTAAATTACCATTTAACGAATGCTTCCATTTTGCCAGAATCCCGTTGTACTTGTTATTGTGGAATGACTTGATTTATTCTTGAAAGGAAATGTATTTTTCAATTTGAACACAATCCTCTAAATCCACTTTAATAAAGTTTTCAACACAAGTTCTAATTTTCTATGTCAGATTATTCAAATTTTTTTAGGATAAACCATAGGCTCATTGTTATGGGTTTGGCCCCCATTTTATAAATATTTGCTTCATCAATACCACGAAATTAGGTTTCCAAAGGTCTTATTTGTCTTTATGGATCAAAGGAACAAAAACAGGTAAAATTGAGGCATAAAACTGATGAATTGAAATTGTTTATGAAAGATAAACCTATGTAGGAGTTGAACATGCCCATGTTGTTAGTGGACATGATCATGTGGGTAACTGTGTAAGTTCTTCTAATGGTGTATGAGTTGAATGACGATGTTTCTCTTATGTTGAGTTTAGACATATCAATGTTAGTGTGGGATAATTACCAAAAAGAAAAAAGGTTAGTGTGGGACATAGTCGTGTCTACGGATCGTGTGAGTTGGGCTATAACACGGTCAACAAACAAGGCCATATATGTGACTTGTCCAATATAAAAACCTAATTTTTACAAGGTATAAAAGGAAAATATGAAGGAAATCAAATTACATATAAAAACACAATACTAAAAAAAAGAGTTGCTGAGTCTAATAACATTGTTCAACTATAATTTTTTATTTGAATTTTATTATTAGATTTGGGATATCAATTTGTACTTTATCATGGAATCTTGTTGGATTACCTGTGGTTGTATGGTGGTGTTTCGAGTTAGGGTTATAGCTCAAAACTTTTGCTTTTGTAAAGTTTCTATTTGATTTAGTAGATTTAATTATTAGTTTGACCTATGGTTTCTTCCTTTACAATAGAGAGTTTTTCACATAAATTTGGGTGTTTTATTTATTTTTAATCATCTATATTATATAGGTCAATTGTTTGTTTCGATTGAGTTACTTGAAATTGGTTGATTGTTCTTATGGATCATATGGGTGTTATTGTTTGGAACCTAGCAATTGTTATCAAAGCCATAGATATGGAGAGCTAATAATTCTATGGCTAAATTGACACGACTAATTACTCAACATAGATACCCATGATAGAAGATTTTTTGCATTGTAAAGATTTATACAACCTAATTGATGCGGATAAAAGTAGAAAAGACAATATGTCATCTAAACCTGAAAATGTCAGATAAAGAGTGGGAAAAGATGAAGTGAAAAATCTTGGATGCCATTAGACAATTAATTGATATTAACATATTCAACCATGTATCCTAAGAGACCAATCCATTTGAGTTATACAAGAAATTTAAGGACTTTTATAAGAGGAAGACTGCTCGCAACAAAACTTCCTAAATTAAGAGGCTTGTAAACTTGAAGTTGAAGGTTAGAAAATTAGTATTTTTTGACCTCTTTCCAAATAAATAGGGTAATTTCTAATTCTTTGTTAACTCCCTCTCAATTAATTGAATTTTTTTAAATATATTAACTATTTCTTTTAATATATAAATTAAGTTCTTTTAATAATTATAAAATCAAACATATTAATACAAATTTTGTATTTTTGATTTTTTTTCAATATTATGTTAACTAATCTATATTATCAATATATTCATGGCAAGATTAATTTTTAAATTAAAAATAAAATTATTTTTAATTGAAAATTACCAAAATATATTTAAAATAGTTAAATACTTACATACTATTCTTAAATTAGAACTTTAATTTTTTTACATGCAATTATTAAACATAACTATTTTTTTGTCTTCTAATAAATTGATATATAAAAGTAGAGTTTTTTTTGGGAGAAAAGTAGAGTTATTTTATTTGATATATTTTTGTTTATAAACTTTTAATTATTAATTTAGTAATGCTTACATAAAATATAGATAATTATTATCTTAACTTTAGTGTTCAGAAAAAGAAGAAGAAGACCCGATTAGGAATGTTTCCTAGTATACCAAATCCTGAAACAGTAACGTCAAGAACGTGAGATCTGCTTCTAACAGAGCATAGCCAGAAGAAGAAAAGACTGAGAATTTGGGCAATTTGAGGGATGTTGAGATTGTTGAGCCTATGCTTAGTGTTGATGATGATGTGGCGAAAGATGAGAATGGCGGTGAGCAAAGTTGGAATTCAAACGCCAAGTCTTAATGACTTTTAGGACATCATCAACAAGTTGATCACTATGAAAATGATCCTTGATGATGAGCTACACTCCTTGTTCTTATTGAGTTCCTTGTTAGATAGTTAGGAAATATTAGTTGTGACCATCATCAACTCTGCTTCAAATGGTGTGCTTTCTTTGGATGTGATTAAAGAGGGTATATTCAATAAAGAGATAAGAATAAATTAGATTAGTGTTGATAAGTATAGGCTCTTATGGTAGAGAGTAGAGGTAGAAGTAAGATTAGAGGTCCTAAAGTGCATGGCAAGTCTAAGAATCATTTTAAGCCTTGAAATGAGAAGGAAACTAGGACATGTCATTACTACTTCCTAGTTGTATAAAAAGGTTTTACCATAAGTGGAAGAGAGACCAAAAGAAGCAAAATCCTAAAAAAAATAGAGACAAAAAAATACTACAACAATAGCTTCAAGCACTGATGATGAGGTGTCATTGATTTGTGCAACCAATGAGTGTATTCATAATATTGACTCAAATTTCAATTGGCTTATTAATATGTAGCCTTCTACCACTATGTTCCCAAGAGGGAGTACTTTATTAATTATAGGAGTGTTGATTTTGGGTGTGTCAAGATGGGTAATCAGAGTTCCACTAATATAGTCAGGATGCGCGACATCCTTATTTAGTCAGATGATAGGTGCATCTTGATTTTGAAGGGTATAGACACATTCTTGACTTGCACCTTAATTTTTTGTCTGCAAATGTGCTTGACTAAGAAGGGTACTGGTACACCTTTAGGGATGACAAATGGAAGTTGTCTAAAGGAGCAATGACAGTTGCTTGTGGTGAATTATGTTGCACCTTGAACAAGACACATTTAAAGGTATGTATTAATGAATTACAGGTCATTGAAAAGAACACTTCTCCAAGCTTATGGCACCATATATTGGTACATATTAGTAAGGGGATCAAATTGTTACAGTTGATTACAAAACTAATTACTTGTTTTACGCTAAAAATCGCAAGTACATAGGTTGTTACTTGTAGTAACAAGTAGATATCGTCCCACAGAGATTGTGCTTAGGCACCACTTAATTTAGGTTGTGCTTTGTTTAAGACTCAAATTTGAATAATAACTGAAAGTGAACTAAATCAAAACAAACTAGCAACAATTGAATAATGCAATAGTGGAAATCCAAAGAGAGAATTAATCAAGTTATAGGAGAGCGGATTTTACCTATCATTAATGCTAATCTAGCCTTTTATGTGTTTATGAGATGTTAGTTCTAGACGATCATAGGGTTGATTACTCTCTCTCGAGTTATAATCATTCCCTAATTGTAAAACCTAATCGAATTATGGACTTGCAATCTCTCAATTCACAAATTACCCATATTTTTAATTAGTTCTAAGGCTCTCTAATAAATAATTAGGTCTTGCATAAGATCTCTCTCTATGAAATTAACGACTAGATTGATTAAGTGGTCAATAAGATCGCTTAACTCTCGTCAATTCAATCTAATCATTTTTATTTAATTCACCCTCTCATTTTGTTACCGAAATATGTAAATATATTAATCAATCACAACACCCAAATCAAGGAAGCACAATTCAATTAGATTAACATTAATAATAAGCAAAATCTCAAAGGAAAAGTTAGAACATCATGAACAACTCAAAATCCATATCTATACAATTCATCTCAATCTTACACATTAAATGAATAAAAAATGGAGAGGAAGTGAAACTTAGGATGGATGATTCAAAAAAGAAGTAGTGTCGGGAGATCACCTATTTCGGAAAGCTTCAGCGTCTGAACCCTCCCCATCTTCCTCTTCTTCCTCTCTCTCTCTTCTCTCTCCCTCTTTTGAGTTTCCAAATGTAGGCATAATGTAGACTCCCCCTTTAGGGTTATATCATAATCCTTTTATAGTCTTTACCAATTAAAGTAACCTTAATGTCTTTCCGAGGTCTGAAATGCCCCTCAAAAACTTGAATCTAACAGTGACTTCACATTTTTCTGTGCATAGGCCACGATCGTGGCCCTTAGTGCATGATCATGGCTTGGTTATTTGCTCTCTCTCATGATTGTGGCAGATCCCCCACGATCGTGGCCTTATGCTTCAGCATCTGTCATGATCGTGGCATATTTACCATGATTGTGGCTCTATGTTGGTGCTTTCTTCGCGATCGTGGTAGGTCCCTCACAATTGTGGCTCTATGTTGGTGCTTTCTTCACGATCGTGGCAGGTCCCTCACAATTGTGGCCTTGTGTTTTGGTTGGGGTCTCCTCTGAAACTCTTCCGAATGCCCTGAAACACTAACAAGTTCATCATGACACCTTGTATATATATAATTGAAGCTCAAAAACATGTTCTCACCTAAAGAACACTTAAAATACAAATGTTTATAAACTAACACAATTCTTAAGCTAAACCCACACTAAATAATAAACTTAACCACTAAACACATATCAAATTATCTATAAAAATACAATGCAATCTACACCTATCAGTTTCCCAACAAATCTCTTATCCTTACAAACACTAGTATCTCCCTCAACTCATATAATCATTGCTTAATAGGAAAGCAACATCAAATTTTTCCATAAAAAGGTTTACTAGAAAGAAGGCTATGAGAGAGTTGGTATACTTCAATGTGTATGGTCAAATTGAGGCAGAGTCCTTGGGAGGTAATAAATATTTTGTTACTTTTATCAATGAAGATTCACATAAAACTTAGGTTTATATGTTGACAAAAATAAGTTAGGTATTTGAGATTTTTCAAAAATTTCATATGATGGTGGAAAAGGAGACAAAGAGAAAATTAAAGTGTCTCCAAACTAAAAATAGAGGTGAGTATTATGCAAAACATAGCATGAGATATGAGAAGACAAAACCTGGTATCCCACAACACAATGGTGTTAACGAGAGGATGAATGGAACCATTATAAAGAAGGTTAGATACATGCTCAAAATGTCTAAGATATCGAAATCTTTTTGGGGTGACGATCAAAATTGATGAATACTTCATCAACTAAGTTCTATCAATTCCTTTGGGTTTTGATATTATTGAGAGAATATCTATAGGGAATGATCCTTCTTATTCACATCGGAAGGTATTCAGATGCAAAAATTTCAAACATATGCCAAAGGAATAGAGATTGAAAATTGATTTGAAGACTAATCCTTGTGTATTTGTTAGATATGGTGATGAAGAGTTTCTTACTTGCTCTACAACTAAAAAAAAGAAGGTTGTCTGAGGCAAAGACATAGTCTTCTACGAGCATAAGATAGGTGTACTTCTCATCAAAGAAGTCAAGACTACTAATAGTTTATCCTATGGGGTTATAGATGTTTCTCATTTTTCTACCTCTGTTGATTAACCTACAGATGAAGAGGTGAAGAGCGTGAGCTCACACATGATGATAATGATTAGGAGTAACTTTATGGTGATTAGCTACATGAGTTATATTCTGTAGATAATGTAGATGAGTTCCATAAGCATCGTGAGCCAGGGGAGCAACCTCATTGGTATTAGAAGATATCAAACTTTAAGTGTCAATTAGAGGGAAATAGTCTTTAACAAGATGCCTAAGTTTAGAATATCTCCTAAGCACTGCCGAGTGGGAGCCAAAGAATTTCTAAGAGGAAGACTTTTGGCTTGAGGAAACGTAAGAGGAGATGAATTCCTTGAAAAACAATGAGACCTTAGAGTTACCAAAGCTTCCCAAAAGTAAGAAAACATTGAAAAATAGATGGGTATTTTAGGATCAAGAAAGATGGTGACAAGTTTGTGAAGTATAAGGCAAGATTAGTGGTGAAGGGATATCATAACCATAAAAGGGCATTGTCTTTGATGAGAAATTTCACTACTAGTCAAGATGACTTTTATTCACAATGTTTTGGATCTAGCTACTAGTTTGGACCTTGAGCTTAAACTTGATGTAAAAATCACTTCATTGCATGCTAACTTATGTGAGGAAATATATATAGAGTAGTCATAAAAGTTCAAAGTTCAAGTGAAAGAGGACTTAGTTTACAAATTGAGAAAAGTATTTATAGGCTTAAACAAACACCAAGGCATTGATATTAAAATTTTGATTTGTTTATGATGACCAATGATTATAACAAACTTTAGTTGATCCTTATATGTATTTATGAAAGTTTACTGATGGTAAATTTATTATCCTTCTCTTTTATATTGATGATATGTTGATAATGTGGCATGATTCACAGGTTGAACGAGGACTTGTCCAAGTCTTTTGACATGAAAGATATAGGTCTTGAAAAATAAATTTTGGGCATAAAAATTATTCGTGACAAGAAGGTTGGAAATTTGTGGTTATCATGAGAAAAGTATATTGAACAGATGCTTGAAAAGTTCAATATAAAGCATGCTAAGTCAGTTAGTACGCTATTAGCAACTCATTTTAAGTTGAACAAACAAGTTTGTCCTACCATATATGTCCTCTACTCCATATTTATCTATTATTTGTTACTTGATGTATTGCATGGTGTGAATTAGGCCAAATATTGTATATATTGTTGGGTTGGTGAGTAGGTATTTATCCAATCAAGGAAAGGTTCACTGGGAAACAGCAAAGTGGATCTTTAGGTACTTGCTAGGTACTTCCATATTAAGTTTATGCTTTGGGGGTGGTGAGTCAATTCTAGAAGGGTACACAAATGTAAACATTGTTGTTGATTTTAATAACAAAAAGGCCACATAAGGTTACTTGTTCATATTTACAGGGGGAGCTATTTCTTAGCAATCCAAGTTATAGAAGTATGTAGCTTTGTCTACGACTAAGGTGAATTATGTTGCAATCGTGGAAGCATGTAAAGACATGCTTTAGCTGAAGTGATTTCTTTAAGAATTAGACATGGAATAAGATAATCACGTGATTTTTTGTGACAATCAAAGTGCTATAGTTTTTAGTAAAAATTTCATGTATCATTCCCACGCCAATCATATTAATATCATGTATTATTAGTTGTAATTTGTGATTGAGGAATAACTAAATAAATTAAAGAAGATTCTCACAAACATGAATGGTGTTGATATGTTGACGAAGTTGGTTCCCAGAAGCAAGCTTAAGCTTTGTAATAAGCTTGCTAGGATGACTTTCAAGTGGTCAAAAGGTGCTTTATTTCTCCTTCAAAATGGGCTAAAAAGGGAGATTAATGTAGGTCTGGCCTCATTTTATAAATATTTTCTTGATCAATACCAGTAAATTAGGTTTTTGGGATTCTAAGTATCTTTATGGATCGAAATTCATGAAAATTAGGTGAAATAGAGGCAAAAAGTTGATGAATTAAAGTTGTTTCTAGAAGACACGCTGGTGTTAGGGTTAAACACGCCTGTTTCATTGTAGACACGGTTATGTGGACAACTATGTAAGTTCTTGTAATCATGTATAGGTTGAATGATGATGTTACCCTCGTGTTGAGGTCACAAACACCTGTATTGGTGCTAGACATAACTGAATCTATAGACCGTGTAAGTTGTTAGAACCGTGCATCTCCATAATATTAAGTATTAAAGCATAATTGAGGGATACGGTCATTTTTAAGACCATTTTCAATATAAACCTATTTAAAAGTATAAAAAAAAACTAACATGAAGGGCATTAGAATACACAAAAAAAATACAATACCAAAAATAAAGCGAGTGAGTCCAATAGCATTCTTTAACTATATGTATTTTATTTAATTTTTCAGGATTAGTTTAGAGTAATATTGATTTGGGATATCAATTTGTACTTTATCCTAAAATCTTATTGGATTACTTATGGTTGTATTATAATGGTGTTTCGAGTTATGATCAATATTTTAGAAACTTTTTCAATTCCAATTTGTCATTAAATAATTATAAAGAATGGGGAACCATGTCAAAATATTGCCTAGGGCTAATATGGAAGCTCCCCACACTTAAGTAATAGTCAATTAATAATTGAATCATCATTTCAACAATAAGGAAATTAGAAGACTACGACAATAAAAAGCCTTTTGTTCTATAATTTTCCAAAATAGGGTTGATGCTTTGGAGGGATTTTAAAGGAAACCATTGCACTGCAACACATTTCTTGCCTTGAAGTGTAGAGAGACACAAGTAAGAGTGTCCTAACACTCAAATTTTCTCTGCGATACCACCTTAACTGGTTTTTTTTGTTCAACCAATGCGAACTAAGAGCCACTTGATAGTCTTATCGTTTATGTGTCAGATTCCACCTCCATTAGATATTTTATAGTTTCCAATTTGCTATTTTTCATAACATATACTAGTCCTTACAACATCTTGCTAAAGTCCCCATGAGTCCACAATCACATTGGGATAGTCAGCTCATTTAGAAGGGCATTATAAGGGTATAAAGAGTTGTTCTCTAATATTATGGAGAATATTCTCTAAGGTTTCCCAAAGAGATCTCTCCCTCTTTTGGAATCTTCTGAGGTTGTGTTGTTTCCATATATCGTACATGCAGTTTCCAACTCCTAACAAATAGACCTAGAGTCTTTAGTAACCTTAGGGTTATCCAAGAACCAATTGGACACCTCATGTAGTATTTAAGAAGCAACGTTCTAGAGACATTTGCTTTTGAAAGTGCTCCAAATAGTGGTTGAATAAAGGTAGTTAAAGAACATATGTTCCTTACTTTTCTCCCCTAGATTACAAAGTATATAGATGGGGTTGTGATTTAGGTCATGCAACTTGTCTAGTGTATTAAGCTTATTTTTAATTACCAATCGACAAAAAGGAAACCCTAGGGATTAGCCTAGAAAAATCCAATAAACTTATCTTAACTAACTGATTTTGAATTAGGGGTCCATTTATAGTCTAGTTATCAAGCCTAAGGCTAACTAGCTTTTCCATTGCCAATTTTGCAATAACATCCTTCTCCATTTCAACCTGAAGTGTAATCAGTTGGTTTAGGAAGTAAGAATAGGAAGGTTTAGCATTCAAAGACCATATGCTTCTTCCTTTTAGATAATAGTTGTTCATCCATCTCAGCCAAAGGGAGTTTTTCCCCAGGACACTCTCTTTAGTAGTAGAATTTTATTAGTAGTCCTCAAAGATGAATCCCCAATCCTCCATTTTCCTTAAACAAACATACTTCAGCTCATTTTACCTTAGCTTGACTTTCATTTCCAATTTGATCCTTATAGGAATTTCCTCATAATTCTTTCAATGGTTTTTATAATAAGACTTTTAAAGAACAAAATGTGTGAGCTTCAATAAATATGTAGGGAGTTTAGGGCTAATTTAACAAGTTGTATCTAACATAAAAAAGCTCTCTATTCACCCTTAAGCCAATTCTTTTATGGATGCTGTCCATTAGGGGTATACATTGAAAGAAGTTTAATCTTCTAGTAGATATGGGAAAACCCAAATATAGCAAATAGGGGGAGCTTCTTAGTTATATTAGTTATTTCTCCAATGCTAGATTATATAGTGCTCACTTTACTAAATAAAAGGAAATGACTTTTGTTTAGGTTAATCCCCAAACCAGAGAGAGCCTTAAAGTGGAAAATAAAATTGATTAGAAACTAGATAGATTCTAATTGTGCTCTACATAATAAAACCAAGTCATTAGCAAAACATAGGTTAGTTAGAAATTTTTTTATGGATTTAGAGTGGAATTTAAACTTAAAGCATTCCCTACATTATACCTGATTAGCTGAGACAAAGGTTCTACGCAAAGGATAAAAAGGTTGAGTATTCTATTTATATTTTGTCATCTATATTGTTTAGGTTGATTATTTATTGTAATTAGGTTGCTTGAAATTGGTTAATTGTTCTTATTGATCTCATAAGTGTTGTTTAGCCCCAACACTCTCACCCAGAATGAGACTTCCTATAAATAAACTTTCAAAGGAACCTTGTGTCTTATTAATGTTTTTAAATTTATCACATTTCTTTTCAAAATGTCAGGATTCACCAATTAAAACTTTGACCATCTTTTCACCTGTGAAATTAAACATGAAAAAAATTCTTCTTTATTCCTCTTACCTCCAAATTTAACTTTATCTTCCAAATACTCATCAGGTCTTGTTCAGTAACTAATAATGAAGAAAAATAATAAAAAATGAGAATGAAAATGAAAAGTTAGAATCATAATAATAATCAAATTATTGATTATGCATGTTTAGTATTAAAATACATAAAGTTAACAATTAAGCTAGTATTTAATATCAAATATTAGGAATGATAACAATATAATTTTTACTTATATTTTGTTATTATATAACTTATTTGTAAATAATTAATAATATTTTATATTTTATAAATAAACAATCGAAAACTTCAATGATTTATAAAATTATTAATTTTTAAATAATTATGAATGATTTTATGATAAAAAAGTATCAGTGAAACAAAATAAAATAATTATTAATTATCAAAGATGTTAATATAAAATCCGTAATATGTAATTTTAGTGATAATATTATAATAAGAATCAATATCTTAATAAAATAATTAGTAATTATCAAATATGTTAATATAAAATTCGTAATAGGTAATTTTAATGATAATATTATAATAAGAATCAATATCATGTCTGATAAAATTTTGATAATAAATCGATAATATCTAATAATTTTTTTATTACCTACAATCCTATTAGGAATAGAAGTCCATTATTATTTAAAATTCATACTAATTTTTACTTATTTATTTTTTGGTCTCTGATCAGAGTATCCACCGGTGGACCCAGTGACTAATTTCGTTAGTTTGTAGGTTCCTCACAAGGTGGGACAGCTGGCCCAAGAATTTAAGGCTGCTCCATACTCAAAGCCAATGATCGAATCCCTAACCTTTGGTTAAGGATGAATGATTTACTTATTTGATTATTAGAAATTCATACTAATTCTCACATTTTCATTACTAGTTGTCAAATCATATTTTAAAGTATTGAATAAAGACGCATTCCATTTCAATATCCTAAGTTTCATTCATCTTTCCTCTAGATCAACAACACAAAAATGGATATAACTCTTTTAGGATAGATATGGAAAAAATCACAACAGAAGAAAGACTAAAGCTTGCACTACCAAGAAATACAAAAATATTATAAACCTGCAAAACTCTTACATAACCTTATTTTTTTCTTAAGATTTTATGAGTTTGAGAAAAACGAAAAACATTGCTTTGCATCACCTTGTTATTAAACTATTTTTTAAACAATTTTTTAGTTGTTGAAAACATGAGAAGGAGTAGAATTTTGCATACTATTGTTGCTTGATAATACCGATATTTAATAGGTTTATGAAAAAAAATGAGTACGTAAATTATATAGCTAAAAAATTAAATTACTGGTCAATCAATCAACCCACATTCTATATATTATAAAGTAAATTTAATTTTATGACTTAGTAATTAAATTGCATTTAGATTGAATGCAAATCCAGGTCAATCAACCCACTTTCTATATGTTATAAAGTAAATTTAATTAAATGACTAAGTAATGTGCAATGTTTGATAGTTCCTTTTTTCAAATTGTCGTTCAACATCTAAGAGTGAAAATGCAAAAGGTTAACTTATTTGCTCCTTTTTATTTTGCGTACAAGCAGAAACGCATTAAAAGAAACTTCAATTTTGGGATCGGACAAGGCCTATCATGTAAGCCCTTGTAGTCGCCATATCTTCTTTTATCAAAATAATTCTGTATAGGGTCTTAATTACAGAACTCAAATTTAACTTCCTAGTTGTCACGGAAATGGTGGCAATCGACATTTACATTATGATATTGTGAATGGAAGATTCTAAAATAAGAGTAATGCACGACATGTAAACGTGTCAGTCCCTAAATAAATATAAACAAGGAAACGGGTCAAAGTAATGAGCCACGAAACATGGTAACGTTAGGGATGAAGCCACGATCGAACGATCGGTGGGAAACCGCTACTGCTGGCCATTATATATTTGAATAAACGGCGCCTGCCGACAGATTTCATTATTTGGTGGGGGACCACAAGATCTGACGGCATATAGAAAGTAAACGTCATGAGTGGGTAAGCTACGACGTCACTTATCGAGTCCTTGAAATGTGAACCGAATGTCCACTCAATTCAGCACGCATTAAATTAAATTAAACCTTACCATATATTTTGCTCCCACCGGAAACTTGGTGTGAATTTGCCTAATCTCATGATCCTTTCCCCCTTGTCTTTAATCTCTTCGAAGGCGATCCAATGCTAAGATACTCTCGCTTATTTCAATTTGACAATAATGCTAATGTATATGCTAATATAATATAATATATGATATGGAAGTATCTACGAAGATCTGATAAGTGGGCTAAACGACATGCTTGGAGGAAACATAACATCTCACCAACAAATCTCAGCTCAGGTTTGTACTCAACTACTTCCACGAAAGACAATAAAGTGGTACGTTCATAGATACTACCAATGTTAGGACTTGGAATTCACGCCCAAAACGACAACGACGAATCGTAAAATTGTTAAGACGTGCAAATTCCGAAATTCGCAACTTAACTGGGAAGCAGAGGCAGGGAATGTTCAAAATTGAACGAGGACTTCAATGCGTCAATTACGCTTGCGTTCGGCTTCGGCTCGGCCTCTAATTTGGTATTAACAAAAACTTTGTATGCCCGTACTAGAGCCTCATAACGTTAGAAATAAACAGTTTAATAAAATAATAATTTTAATTTTAGTTAGTGTGTAAAAGCTGAAATCATCAAGTCATTTAATTGGCAAAGGTAATTTTTTTGGTTTTTCTTTAGAGTATTGGAAAAACGTTGAGTAAGTGTGGAAGTTATGTAAATTCCCCTTAGTTAATATATATATAATCTTTCCTTCACTAAGATGATTGTATACTTATAGACTGTTGGAAAAACGTTGAGTAAGTGTGGAAGTTATGTAAATCCCCCTTAGTTAATATGATTGTAAACTTATAATATATAAAATATTTCCTACATATAATTAGGCAACGTAAACAAGTAAATATAAAAATAATCTGTAGTTCCAATGTCAACATCCCAAAATTTAATTATTATTACCGTCAACTTTCATATGCTTTGTTGATAATATGAAATTTTATTTTGGATTAACTACATTAACTTTAACATGACAAAACTGGTGCTTCACATCTTTTTGCTATAAATAAGGAAACATTTGATTTTGATGCGTACTTTTATTTTCATAGAGAATATATCTAGTCTACCAAATAAGCCAAACTACTTCAGAGTTTCCTAATCAATACGAACGCAAACCTCTTCATAGTTTCACCGTCCACAGTTCCACTGAAGTTTACCAAAGCAAAAGGAGCGCAAGAAAAACTAAAACAAGCAGCTGCTTAGTAAAATATCTGCATTAAAATCTTCCCATTCCCGTCAAAAACTTTGGGTCAAACTTAGTTTTCCCTTCCGCTTCTTTTAAGCCACCAAATGTGAAATAAGAAAATAATGGTTGACTTGTGAGTTTTGTCAGCATTTAATGCATTTTCGACAACACCTTTTGTTGTATTGTTATTACTTAATTATTAGATACGCGCATAGGATATGGATTCACGCTTTGCTTTTATCTGAATCTGACACTGTTTTCCTCTAGATT
Source organism: Erythroxylum plowmanianum (assembly GCA_025531925.1). Classification (NCBI taxonomy): domain Eukaryota; kingdom Viridiplantae; phylum Streptophyta; class Magnoliopsida; order Malpighiales; family Erythroxylaceae; genus Erythroxylum; species Erythroxylum plowmanianum. Next base: position 51,256,378 of record JANVCQ010000232.1, on the reverse strand, counting down.
ATACTATATTATTTCCTTTTTCCATGAGCAGTAGATTTACATTTGTCCTGGGATTATCAAAGTTGAAAGAAAGAAACTGATATTGCTAAGAAAGTAAACGAATTGGACATTTATGGGAATCGTGTTCCTACATTAAAAGTTATCTCCTTTGCCGTCTGCGATCAATCCAATGGACTCAACTCTATTCCACTTTTCCTCGTTCAACACGACAGTGCGAGGATCCGCTGAGAGAGAGAGAGAGAGAATGTTTAAGAGTAATAAACAAACTGGCCCACGTCTCTCTCTCTAGACAGTACACTCGTCATCGCCATACAAAAAGCAACAATCTTTATTTTATGTTTTGGCAAATTCGTTCGATAAGAGCACGTACCCTCTTCAGGCTTCACTCCATGGCTCTTATCTTTATTTTTCTTTATTTATTTGCATGTTAAATGCGCTCAAAAACGTTGGATTTTGTTTCTCTCGCTTACCCATTTTCTGTCTTTCTATCCTTCAACACCCCCACAAAAGAAGACAAATCGCTCTTGAAGGTATCGGCAACAAAAGGTAGCATCTTTTTATGCCTCTTAAATTTGTATTCTATTTTTTAAAAGTTTATTTTGCTCTTTTATTTTTTTCCTTTTCGTTATTCGAGTAGTTCGTGTTTTACTTGTTTGGCCGTGTTCCTGCAAGGCTCCCTCTATACGAATATTGGACTGATTCTTAGATCAGCTCGTTATTTGTGGTTGTTCGATGATTTCCATCTTCTTTCTTTGGATTACATCTTTGATTTAGAGTTTTGGTTATCAATTGATCTTTATTTTCTTGTGAGGGGACGTGTTGTTTTATGTTCTTCATTTTCGAAAATGATGATTTAAGCAAACTAGATTACCAATCTAAATCTGTTTTACATCGGACAGTGAGTGATTATTCCAAATTTTGGCTTTGTACAGCTTACAATCTTGTCCATTGTCAGTGACTTTTTCTTAAGTTGACACTGAATTTGGCTTGCTGATACTGAAAATTTAACTAATCGCGTTTCTTTGTTTTGAGTTGCTCGTTGGTAGTTGGTCGATTTTCTTGATGTTTGTTCTGTCCTAATATTTGTGTCAACTTTCATTATCTTCTCCTCTCTACCACTTTATGTTGGTGTCCTTTCTTATACTAAGATCTACTTTTATTTGAATTCTTTATTTACCAAATAGTCCGGCTAGATGCTTATGGATACTTCATTGGGTTGGGTGTGAACACAAGGCAGCATATAGAAGCTGTTCTTTGGATCAGAATTCTCTCTAACAGTCAAGCTGGATATTTCTACAAGCTTCAACTCCTTAAGTAGTTGGTTGTTAGCATTAAGACAACATAGTTTTCGTGCCTTTTTGTGTAATTGGTGGTTGATTCAATAACTGCGCTTGAGGTCTAACTTTTAAATAGCCGCAGGTGGGGTATCAATCCACAATTTCACGATATAAGAGCTTGTAGTTTTCCTCTTCGGTCTCCATATCTTGGCTTGTTGAATTGTTCTGCATTAGAACACTTGGGATGTGAGGATCATTCACTGGAGCTCATGATAAGGTCCTGCAATGGGGTCTCTAAATATGGAGAAAAAATGGGTTTTCCCTCTTGTCATAAGCTCCCTCATATGCGTTTTTCTCCTGGCAACTTCGTTCAACATGGGTCTTGTTTCTTCATTAAACACCATTAATCAGTTCTTCAACATATTCCCAGCTCGCATGAACCAAAGAGAATCATATACAGAAACAAATGTTTCATCATCTTCCCCTCCTCCTGCTGTCACAGTCCCGCGGTTTGCTTATTTAGTATCTGGGTCTAAAGGTGATTTGGAGAAGCTTTGGAGGACTCTTCATGCTCTTTACCATCCTCGGAACCAATATGTTGTTCATTTAGACCTTGAATCGGCAGTAGAGGAAAGATTGGAACTTGCTTCACGAGTGGAGAGTCACCCAATTTTCTCCAAGGTTGGGAATGTGTATATGATTACCAAGGCTAATATGGTTACTTACAGAGGGCCCACTATGGTTTCTAACACACTTCATGCTTGCGCAATTCTTCTTAAAAGGAGCAAAGATTGGGATTGGTTTATCAACCTCAGTGCCTCTGATTACCCTCTGGTAACTCAAGATGGTCAGTCTATTTTTCTTCACTTCATCTACTGGTTCTTAGTTTCCCTTACTACCTATCCTCCATCTTCTTTTAGTTTTTATCCTTTTCCTCTTTTTTTGTTTTGGGTGCATGGAGGAGGTCGGTGTTTGAACATAAAGATAACAAAAATCAGTTACCCTGTCATATGCAGATCTTATTTATACTTTTTCGACCATAAATCGGAATCTGAATTTTATTGAGCACTCAAGTCAATTAGGCTGGAAGGAGTAAGCTCTCTTTATTCTTCTTCTCCTTTTAACCGTGTGGTGAATTGGAAACTTTTTGTTCAATGAATGATTCTGAATTTCATTTGTGTTCTTTAGGGACAAGAGAGCAATGCCTTTGATAATAGATCCGGGTCTTTACTCAACAACGAAGACAGATATATTCTGGGTCACACCACGGAGGACTTTGCCAACGGCATTTAAGTTATTCACAGGTTGAGTTCCACCTATTTTTTGGCCAAATGTCTGTTCACTGCTATTTGATTTCTTGCAATATCATTAGATAAGCAATTTAACCGGAGGAAGAAGTTTACTCCTGTTTGCTTAATACTCATTGTGACTGTAACTCCTTTCACGAAAAACTTGGTTATCTGGTCCTAATTAGAAAGTGCAGTTCTTATTAAGTGGCAATCAGAATTTAATATGTTTCTGGGGTTATGTAGAAACACAATTTATAGGTTTGTGTGATGAATAGATTGGTTATGGAGACGTCCTACCAATAATTTCTTGACTGCCATAACATTTCATAGAGCTAAAGAGCAAATTTGAATCGGAAAAGTTAGGATCTGTAAATATAATAACAGTGAGAGCTGCTTGTCTGTTTTCATCAGTTGCTTTGAACCTGACTACTGTAATGGTAGATTGCTTAAAGATATGAAAACTACATGTGTGCATTCATTAAGCTGGGATTTGTGGCATCTATTTGTTTTGCAGGTTCGGCATGGATGGTTCTGACACGGTCGTTTGTGGAGTATTTGATATGGGGTTGGGATAATCTGCCAAGAACCTTACTTATGTACTACGCAAACTTTGTTTCTTCTCCTGAGGGATACTTTCACACAGTGATTTGCAACGTGCCGGAATTTGCTCAGACAGCTGTCAATCATGACTTGCACTATATTTCTTGGGACTTTCCACCCAGACAGCATCCACACACCCTTTCACTTAATGACACAGACAAGATGATTGCTAGTGGTGCTGCATTTGCTAGAAAATTCAGAAGAGATGATCCTGTCTTGGATAAGATTGACAAGGATTTACTTGGCCGGAGAAATGACAGTTTCACTCCTGGTGGCTGGTGCTCAGGTGGGCCAAAATGCTCTGAGGTTGGTGATCTCAATAATATTAAACCGGGTCCAGGAACTCAGAGACTTAAGCAACTCATAGCTAACTTAGCTTTCTCAGCAAAGCTCAAAAACAATCAGTGTAAATAGGTTACCTGCAGTTCTCTTGTTCGCTTTTGGAACAATTGCCAGTCTATTGAAAATTTTTCTAAGAGTTTGTTCTTGTTCCCGCGTTACACCTGATACCTCATTCTTAAGAGGATTGAACGTATTCTAGTTCCATCATGATCGTAAACATCCAAAATCTGATTGGAGCAATCATAATCTAGAATAGTAGAATTACTCTTGGTTGAATCAGGACATTCACGTAATATTATACAACTAGGAATGTTCCATCGAGTACTTGTTCCTAATTCTATTTTGGTTTATTGAATGTTAGCTTTCTACAGACAACAGAATTTTGGATGTGCACGACTTGGGGTTACCATTTGAGCACTCAGGTTCGATCCCTTGTTCTCTTATTTCAAGCAATTCACTGCATTATGCGTATATCATGTCCATATTTGGAATTGTTCACGTCAATTTGAGGAACAGGTATCAGAATGGTCATGATACCTTTTTCTGGTTTTTCGTTTTTGGAATCCTGGACTGTGTAGTTTGGATCATCCGTGGGAGTCTTGCCTCAAATCCAAATCCAACCGATTCTTGTGGTAAAAACAATGAATTGAGAATGGGTCACGACAGTGATCAATTTGTTTTGACACTCGAACAAGCTTCACATTTTTGTTTCCTTTTCCTCCGATATAGTCATTGGGAAAACCGAGGGCGGGCGATGAAATGAAACTCTCATATGAGATGTATTTTAGGTACGACGAATATCACTAAGGAGAACATTGAAGCCTCTAGAACCTATCTTGCAAAACCAACCTGCTTTAATATCGTTGCAGTAAATGCAAAAATTGGGACCAATAGGTATGACCTTTTTGAGATCATCAAATCTAACACCGGTTATGCACACCACACCACTGAATTTGATTAAACCATTTGAAAGGTATACTTCATTCTCAAAGCATACCCAACTGTTGGATTGTTGGTACGTCAACTAGTCATTACAGACAAGGATTTGTAGTTAGGCACGTCACATGTTCTAGTTAGGTAAACCTTAATTTTAAAGTTTAATGTAAACAACGAGATCCTTCTACGTGAAAACTCATCATTTGGCAAGATCATATTTATTTAGCTCCGCGATAATCAGAACTTGTTCCGAAAGAGTTATTAACACGTGTCACCAAGTAACCGTGTTGTGTCTACTTACGTTAATCAGAACCTGATCCATCATGATGCTCAGGGAAAACAAAATTAAGATACTGAAAAGTTATGCTCAGCAGTCCTTAATCTGCCATGGTTTGAATCCCATCAGCAAAGCTAATTAGCTAAATAGTCATTTTAATTCGACATGTACAATCTATCTTTGCCTATAGAAGCATGATTGGGGCATAACCTTGTAGGCCACAAGACATGGAAGTGGGGCTTTCAGTTCATATATGCATCACTACAACTACAATGGGGTACCCTCCTCAAACACAAACTCCACAACTAAAAAAAAAGGTCGATTACTACTGTAGAAAAAAAATGATCAACTATGAAGGCATTGCAATTATACAAGTCAAACAATTTGTACCCTTTTTAATCTTCTCTATTGTTTATCTACAGCACAATGGATCAGGAGTAGACCATTATCTTGTCCGCATATACTGCAACCGCTGCGATCTAATGCCAAAATTTGTTATGCTAACAATGACCAACACCTTCCTATGTCTTTCATAAATCTCAACTTAGCTACAGAAATTTCTCCTCTTCCATGTCATATATAGTCCTCAACATTCATCTGCCAGCATCCCCTTCTTTTGTTTAACACTTAAATCATGGATATGGCTTGATAATTAAACCATCTCCAAAACCTTGACATTACCAGTAGAATTTGCAGCTACTAAGATAGAGGACCGGCCACGCCAACAGACTGAAGAAATAAATTGTGCAGAGTCCTCCATTTCATGGCCAGAAAGTGGGTCAATATTGCTGAACTTGAATGACAGTGCAGGCATAGGGAAAGCTTTGTGGTAGATGAAAACCTAACTCACAATGGAAGTTCAATTCAATAACAATAATTGGAAAGAGTAAGCAAAAAACCATTAAAATATCAGCAGCAAGAATCAGGATTGTCCTCTAGTGACGAACAATTTACAAATATAGATCATCGTGGTATCCAGTTATCATCCTGCTCCGTGTGATCTTTACTACTCAATAAGCCTACTAATTGCATTTTGAATTGCATGACTCCTTATTGGCAAGTTTCTGGAGCTTTATGTAAACCAGAAATGCTCGAAGTAAAAATGAAAACTTGGTCATTTCATCACCTTCAATTTTATCAAGTCATCACAAACAATGCAACAACCATGTGAAGCTACAGGAAAAGGCACGGCTGCCTAAATGAAACTAGCAGCACTATATGTTAGCTAAACATCAGATCAACCTCTCTTCCCTAAAGTGACCCACTAGTCCTTCGCCTTGTGACTGTAAAGAAGAAATATATTTTAACTCGTTGTAGATTATGTGAGACTATCAATTCAATACCTCAATATATCAAATTGGTGGACAAGCCTGGCAACTCAAAGCTGAAGGCATAGGAGAAGAAGACTGGAAACAAGACTAATCTGCTTGATGCATCTTTTTCTAGGCATTTAGATAATCGAGTAGAAGACTCATCATATCACTTCTTGCTTCTAATTTCTTATTTACTTTGACACAGGTTATATCATTTAACTGCCTGCATTATCTTCCTTTTTTCTACTGTGCCTTGATACTGGAGCTTCAAGATAACTGTTATTTATATGAGTAATCATTTTGATTCATGATAAGAGTTCACTCAAACCACTCAAAAATCAACTTTTGTGTAAGGGAAAAGAAGGATATGAAGTAGTTTTCTTTTAATTGGAAAGCAACAAACATCAATTGGAAATCATAATTGAAAAGCAAAAGTTAAAAGCTTTAAGGAGAGCTGTGACAGATAGTGATAATAGCATTAAGAATCTCATGTAAGAACATAAAAGTACCTCATTAGTTTCTGAGCCAGTTGCAATATAACCATCTGATACAGACAAACCCACAAAGTTCTGCGCAGAAGTAAACACAAAATATGTATGTCAATAGAAAGAATACTCCTATATTTGTAGTTCTGGAGGCTACAAGGGGTAAATGCATTACATATGCCACCCAGCCATAGGCTTATTGCCCGCTAATGAACCATAATAGTTCTGTTTAACGGTATATGTGAGAAAACTTTCTTTCTCACTCGGTAATTGAAGCCAACATACTTCTAAAGGCCCACTTGGCACAGATACCCAAGGTGGTGCACCTAAGGCTGAAGTTAGCTACACCCTTACCAATCTAACCCAATTACCAGTTCCAACTTTCACAAGGTTAATTCACTTATTTAAAACCTCGTACCTGTCAGAAAATGAATGAACAAACTCAAACTAATAAATAGTGCACTTTGGTATCTTGTGCATTTGAGTTTGCTGACACTTTTAATCCAGTGTATATGAATATGAGAATGATATCTCATCAATCAAGCATTTGTCTATTTCTGGCTGAATGTTTCTTAGAAGAATCGGAAAGTTGCCTGCAACTATCATAAAAGTAACCACGGTCACCCAGTGTCAATTAAGCCAGCCAGTAATAAAGCAACAGTGACACTGTACATCAATAGGGAAATCAGTGATTTGTTAGTTGTTACATATTAGACTTTTGCCACAACAGCCTGAAGAATGGAGCACTCATCCACATAAATAAGATTTCATTATCTTCCTCCAAATTCATGGTTTAACTAATCCTAGTTGCCAACAAGCAATGAAAATTTAAGCATTAAAAACATCACTTCTGATCTAATAACTTTCACAAGAAATCATAATAAAGATGTGAATGATATAATTTGAGAAGTAGATGTACCTTTACATTCGTATGGCCAGTATATGATAGAACAGGAGTATCAATAACTCGAGATGTACCCATTGACAAATCCCAAAGCTTCAGTGTATTGTCAGTAGAAGCAGAAACCAGAGTTGTGGAATCTACAAACTTCACATCACTCACAGTTTTAGTATGTCCAATCAATGTGCACAGAGGAATTTTTGAATTTCGAAGATCGTAATAGTAGATCCTGTGATCTGCTGAACCAAATGCAAGAGAACGAGAAGAATCCAATGGAAATTGAACACAGCAGACGTTGGCTTTTGTTTTGATGGTACCAACACTCACTCCCTGCAGTAACACCCCATGTGAGAGGAACTCTTATCATACATTCAGTATAGGCTGCAAGAAATTAGATGACAATAGTACGTTTAGTTTCAAAGCTGACAGCCACCAAGTGCAAAAATAGAATTGCCTGATTGATACTCCAAAGCTTAACTGAACCATCATCACTTCCACTAGCCAAAATTGTTGGATCTACTGATGAAAAGTCAATAGACCATACACGCTTCTCATGCTCTCTCATTTCTGTATGTACTTGACTTTGCGTAACATCCCAAATCTGAGCATCATAAGCAGCTGGTTTTACATGAAAGTAGAGTCAAGATAGAGAAAATTGAACATAAGCTTCTACATACCTGAACAACACCCTCAAAGTTACTTGAAGCAATCTGACTTTTGATATAGCTATTCCAACATATACTGCTTAACTTTGACCTACAAGTCATTTCAACCACAGGGTAGTGGATATCACGACTTTCATTCATGATTGTATCACATTCAAATACTTTTATCTTTTTATTCACACCAGCTGTGGCGAAATATTGAGCATCACAATCGAAACTAAGTGAGCATACTAGGTTTGAAGAGTTTAACAAATCTCCTTGCTTCAAGTCGGCCTTCACCTTCATCTTACCAAAAGATAGATACTTACATAGACCCTCGAGGAATGGACTTATCCATCCACTTTGTTTACTCTCACTGAGTGGATCTTTTGGTGCTATGCTATTGGTGGAGCTCCTTTCAATTACATTAATAGAACCTCTTCCATCACTACTTATTGATGAATGTCTAATAGATGACTTTCCTGATGACCTTGTTGGTCTACACCTTGTCAGAAAATATGCTGACTCAAGTTTCTTAAAGTTTGTCATCAAGCGAGAACTCTTAAAAAGACGACTTTCCTGAGCATCTGTGACCATTTCTGAGTTCTGACCATCATTTAGACTATCATCACATTCCTCTACATCTTGGATCTGCAGGCCTGGACGAACTCGCTTTCTAGAGCCCAAACTAGAAGAATCATCAACATCAACAATATTCCATAATGGCATATCGGACACTAAGTGATCATCTTTCCCTCTCCCTGGACCTGCATCCCCATTGTTCTTGAGCAATACTTGATGCTTCACAACCTCTTCAATATCTGCACAGAGAAGGGAAACAGTGTCTTGCAACCTATTAGCAGCTTCCTGTTTTCGTCGTTGTATCAGCAACAGAAATTCCAATAACAGCTCGTCCTCATCTATTCTTTCTCTCAGCTGTATGGCAGCTTCAAGTTCTTCTAAATTGTCTCTTGATTCATTGAGGAACTCACTCTGTAACAATTCACTGTTATACAAGACAGAAGAGGAAGATCATAAAACTTGATTGCCCTAGAGCTAAGTGGCAGTTGAAAGTGTGATCCATGCATAATCAGAAGCAACCATTTCTCCTAAAGAAATAGAAAGAAGCACATCATACATTATGATGGTACGAAATTGCAACTGCAACATAAGAATAAATGACTCTGGCCACTGCAAAGTAATCACATAGTTTCTTTCTTAAGCAAAACTCAAATTCGGAAAAGAAATCAAAAGACATGGGATGCAGCAATGCTGTAAAGAAAAAGTCTCTTGTAAAGATGGCATCATATTGTGCAAATTTTCCCACAAGTACAATACAATGAAGCCCCACCGATGTCTTTAGAAGCAGAATAAGCTTGTGTTAAGTCTATATTTATTAGCTGCTTAAGAGACTATGAAGCGGAGAATGATATTATTTTTGTGTAGAAACCTCCATATGAATGGGAACGGAAATTCAAAGGAAAACAATATAGGCACTCCTCACACCTGGTACGTAAAATGTTACTCCTGTGTCAGATAAGAAATATGCATGTTTCTTCCAATATTTTTAGTATCGGAAAATAAGATAAGAGGATGATAGACGGTAACATTAAGAAGGAATATTTACCTCATTTTTGGCCGAGTATTTGGCTCAGGGTGCAATAACCACAAACAAAATGAAGCTTCTTTTGGCCATTTCAGAAGCAGCTGTGGGGGAAGTAGACGATGTCTTAGGCTAGACATAGTTATGTTCTTATCTTCTCTTGAGCTAGAGGGGCAGAACAACTGTTTACAAGGAAAACTGCATCAGAAATCACTATGGAGTGCAGACAGAATGAGAGCTCCAGGATCTTTGTCCATGCCATATGAGTAGTTAAAAATGAAAAGAAAACAACCATGGCCCCTATGTTCTATCAGATTTTGAATTTCTAAAGTAACAAATGCAGCAATAATTACAAACCTCGAATAGAAGAACTCCCAATCTGTAGATGTCTGATGCACAAGAACTTTGTGAACCAGAAACCTCTTCTGGACTAGTATACCAACTGGTCTCCATAAGCAATATTTGCTTCATAGGAAATGACTGCTTCCTTTCTTCTCCTTGATCATTTTCCCGAGCTACAATTTTATTTTCTTCCATCTCTTCCCTCATTGGCACATAGGTTGCACAATTTGAGCTCGACTGTATGCAGCTAGCTTCTGACAAAGGATTTGCTGGAGTAGACAAACCTTGAAAATCTTCTCTTCCTAACCAGTATCTCTGCTGGCATATGTCATGAGGCAAGGAAGATTGTGGATGTTTAACCTCCATGGTTTCACTATTCAACCCATCCTCTAAAGAATCAGATCCAGAATCTGAGCAAGAGGCAGACTCAATGAAGGAGACATGATTGAACGAGGACATGACGAAGCAAGAAGGCCGAACATTGTGAATAACTATTCCTTGCGAATGTGCTGCATTCACAATCTCAACTACTTGCCTAAATATGTGCAAGCACTCAACTTCATCAACAGAACGTTCTGGTTTGTCTAACCACTGCCTCAGGCTAACATCTCCCCACTCTATGGATCGAACAAATGGTTCAACTGCAACTCCATCCTCACATAACCCAGATAAACCAGTCTGGTCTTTAAGGTTCTGACGTGCCAGTGCAACCCTATCAATATCTTTTCTAAATCCAGAGCAATGCGATGCAGGTCTTGGATTCCTATCAGAGAATAACGATGTATTTAATCGTCTAAAACTATCAGACTTATGCCAAGCAGAGTCAGAAGAACCTTCCATGCTTATCCTCCTAGGGCTGCATGAAGGCCAGAACAAACGCATTCAATATATGGAGGAATTCTCCTGCTTTTGCCACACCCTTTCAATTCCACCATAATCATATTGAATCAAAAGCTACCTCCCAAAATAGCGAAGAACCAGTATTCCTCCCATAAATAAAACGGACCACGAATTTAGATTATCCTGAAGATACACCACTCCTTGGTGAGAAATTAAGCAACTACAGTAACTGAAGCCTGCAATACCACAAACAAAACCGCTTACACCAGTGAACAAAGCAAAGGATATTTTCGTATGTGTAGAAACAGTGGTACGCCCAACAGCCAACTTCGATTTACTTCTTTTTCATAATGATTACACAACATATACTCTCAGGTTTTGAGCAAACCGAAGCTTCATACAAGAAACTACAAAGTCTTAACAATAAACCAATTTATAATGTATCAATATATGGAAATATATCATCTGTTTTAGGAAGAGAAGAGGTACCAGTATGAACAAGAAAGGATCTTTCTGCTTCAGCCAGACCAACCTGAAAGGAGAACCACACAACCCAGAAACACTTTAGTCAACCTCCACAAAGAAAAAAGCACGCCTGTCTTAAAAACTCCGTCTATTTGTTCGCAGCCAAAAAATAGAAGAAAAAAGATTGCTCCACAGGCACAGGCACATAAAAAATACCACACCTTTGTTTCAATAAAGTAAAGAAGTCTCTCTTTCTCTCTCCTTCTGATCAAATAGGCCCTACTGCACTGTATTGGTACTTCATTTAGTATCTCTTTGTTTCTTTTTGAGGCATTAGGTTCACTTCCTCGTTATCCTCTTCTTCTCTTTCATATGGGCTACGTGGCTCTATGTCTGCCTCAAGCTCTCATTGACACAAAGACAAATGAGTAAGCTTCACAAATCTGTGGGCCACTTAGCTGCAAATTCAAGAAAAGATTTGATAGTAAAAATTTTCAAGTCGGTCTTCCATTTCTCGAATTGGAAACTCCGGAGTGCGCCAAACGAAGGCATTGACAAACCATATAATATAATAATAATACATACAGTAAATTTGTAGTGCGGTTTAACCGAAATCACCCTAACTAATCTTAATGACGCGCCCACGTCAAAAAGAACGAGGAAAGAAGCAATTCTTAATAGTGAGTGGTTATTAATATATTAATTCTTTAATCGCAGAAGAATCTGATTGGTATATGATAACGAACAGAAGCTAATGAACTATCAAATTATGTCATGAACACGTGGTTCTGCATCTAGAATCCTGAATTTTATAAGAGATAAAACTTCAACTGTAGTTCAAGTATGTGGGTCTCTCTTACGTACCTAGAGCAGAAGATGCCCTGCACTGCAGTTTGAGTTGGTGGTTTTCTTACTTACCTTGAGTAGAAGATGCATAGAGAGAGACGTTTAAGCACCCCGTGACTTACAGCTGAGAAACGGAGTCATTTAACTTAACCAATCTATTACTAATTTTAATTTGAATAACTCTAATATATAATATAACAATTAGTAGATCAACATATGAAAAATATGGCACGTTAAATAAAAACAAACTAAAGACATAACTGCAATCTATATAGCTTTTCGATATACTTTAAAAAAATTGTCATGTTGGATATATATATTTCATTAAAATTTTAGTTTGCTTATATAATTGCTTGATTATTTTGATTTTCCCCTCAAATTCTGAATTTTGTTCGTAATATCTAGGTCAAATTTGTTATAAAATAAATTTGAAATCTAGTCCAAATTTATTACAAAATAAACAGCATAAGAATGTAAAAGAAAAACATAATTAAGCTAAATAATATATTTATAACTAAACTACTAGTAATTAAATCTTTAGTTGAATTCATAAATAATAGTTATCAAATTTAATGACTTAAAACTCATTTTAGTTCATGAATCCTTAAGACTTCAAATTTGGGAGGAGGATACTATTTAAGGATGACAATAGTCATATTGTAAGTCAAAGTGATGTCATTTATTAAAATTTAATAAAACATAACCTTGGTCAATTAATCATTCAACTATTGAATAAATCGACATTGTTTTATTCTAATCCAACATACTATTTCTCCCAAACCTGAGTTAGTCAACTCAAAATTAACCTCTTAAATTTGAATAAAAATAGGTCAAAATTATCATCCCTAAAATACATGACACTTAAACTAAATGCCTGTTTGGATGATCTTATATCAGTAGAGCTTTTAGTAGTAGCGCTTTTGTCGGTAGAGTTTTTTTAAAAAGAGTTTTTCTAAGAAATTAGTTGACTGTTTGACTGTCATTTAAAAAATGACTTTTTTGAAAGAGCTTCATATAATAGACTATTTGGCAACATAAAAATAAAACGCACTTTTAATTTTAACTATATTTTATTTTTAATAAAAATTATTTATGTATATAAATATTATTTAAAATATATTATACAATATGTAAAGTATAATATATTAA
>JANVCQ010000232.1:51232390-51242969 GCA_025531925.1 Erythroxylum plowmanianum | reverse complement strand
AAAAATTCAAATAATATTCCATAAATTTTAAAATAAACGTGAAGATGTGTTTGTGGATATTGTGGGAATTATGTGTAAAATATAAAGGTAAAAGGAACTAAAAGATAGGCTCATTAATTAATCTGAAAAATCTACTTGAAAAAGTGCTTTTTTAAAAAGTTCCAAATTTGAGCTTCTCCAAAAGTTGTATTTCAACTTCCAAAAAAGTTGTTTCTATGAAAAAAGTGTTTTTGAATTTTACAGCCAAACATTCAATTTTCTTAAAAATAACTTTTGCGGTGGAAAAAAGTTTTTATTTACTCTTCAAAAGTTGAATCAAACAGGCACTAAAGCTTATATCGGTCTCAAAGTAAAGATAAGAATATGTTAACTTTAAACAGTCTTTCCAAAACATCTTGCTTATTTACAACTTTATAGATTTTATACTTTGCATAAAAATATTATGCAACTTAGAACAATAGTAATAGTGATTTTTTTTTTTGGGTAAGGTGTCAAAATGCACAAACCCATGTTGAAAAATAACCAAGAATATATGTCTTGAGATACCCCGAATATATTTAAAATAAATTTCACATTTTAGAGTTCTATTTCAAATAAACTTCATATTTTAAATTTTTATTTTGAGTAAATTCATATTAAGATGTTATTTTTCATTATCAATAGTTGTAAGATGACAGAACCTGCTAACTTTCCGTATTTTCACCATTCTTATCAATAAACTTGATATCTTTTGAGATTTTCTTCAAATCTTGGATTAGATTTGTTGTATTTTCTATTTTTGGATTAAAATATGCTGCTTCCATGCTATGTTAGGTAGTATCAGAGCTTTGAAAACCTAAAGTCTGTTCTTTTGACAATCACCAACAATACTAATGATGGAGTTTATGAGTTACTCAAAGTTCGGAGAGTAATTGAAGAACAAAAGGAGTCAAATCTCAATATAGAATGACAACAGGTAGAGATAAGGGATTGGTTATAAGAATTGTTGTAAGGAGATAATAATAGGAAAATTAGGAATCAAGTTGATAGGAAAGATGGCCCTGAAAGACGTCTTTAAATTCAAAATCCTACATAATAGGATCATAACAATAGCTCTAGTGATGAGGAAGAAGTTGTTCATTAAGGACATGGTAGAGGAAAATATGAGTATAAAATAAAGGTTGATATTTCGTATTTTAATGGTGATTTAAAGGCATTTTTAGATTGATTAGCAGAGGTAAAACACTTCTTTGACTATATTAAGATTCCAGAGGAGAGAAAGTAAAGTTAGTGGCCTATAGATTAAAAGGGAGGACATCAGTATAGTGGGATTAGTTAAAGGAGACTAGGAGAAAAAAAGGGTAGAAATCTGATTTCTTCATGCAGGAGGACGAAACAATTATTGGGAGGGAGATTTCTATCATTAGATTATGAACAATATATTGTTGATGTTTATCAATAATGCCACTAAGGAAAAATGTGTTTTCATGAATATACCACATAGTTTTTAAAGTTAGCAACCTACAATCAATTGTCCAAAACCTAATCTCAACAAGCTTCAAAGCACTCAAGAAGATTGAAGCTCATCATAGGGGATAAAATTAGGATTTAAATGTTGCTAATAGTTTAAGATGTTAGAAATTTGGCTATGAAGACATAATCCATGCTTAATGAGAGGTCAAAGGAGTTTAAGCAGTATGATAATGAAAGGGCTTCCATTGAGAAACGAAAAAAGGTGGTAAATGTAACCTTTACATACGGTATTAGTGGAAAAATTACATTAATGGTATAAACACAATCAAGGTAGCTCGAATAGCTTCTAAATATACCAATCCTTATATCAAATCTACCCCTCCTCAACATTACCAATGCAATGAATCTAATCAATCCTTATATCAAATTTACCAAGTCACAAATCTAATCAATTCCTAAAAAGGAAAGTGATAAATATGGTGGAACAATTTGAAGATGATGAAAATAAGAAAATATGTGCAGCAAACGAGATGATTGGGAGTAATAAGAGGAAGAGGATGATGATTATTTTATGGAAATGATTAGAACGTTGATAATATCTTGCAAAGAACAAGATAATTTGTAAAGGCATAGAATTTTTCACATAAGGTGTATGGTACAATGGAGTTTATGTGAGTTGATTATTGATGGAGGTGGTTAAGAAAATATTATAAGTAAGGCAACAGTGGAGATATTGAAGTCACTTTTCAAAGCTTATAGCATTGGATGGATCAAGGAGGTTGGAGAAATCTTTGTCAGTGAATGTCGTAAGGTACCATTCTTAATTGGTATATATTATAATGAGTATTATTATGATCTTGCTAATAGGGATATATGTCAAATACTTTTGGATAGATCATGACCATGTGATATTGACGGAATGCATTTAGGTAAGAAAAACAAAAGACGGGTGAATAGGTGCAATAAGGAGTGTGAAATCTAATGGAGAGAGAGTAAAAAGCCATCATTGTAAGTAGAAAATAATAAAGAAAAATTTATTAGCTAGATAAAAGAAATAAGGGAGGTGCATTTATTGATTGTAAAAGGGGAAGAGGTGAGAGAAACAAAAAAGATGAAATTCCTTTAAAAATTCAATCTATTTTAAGGAAGTTTGTGAATTTAGTTCTTATTGATTTACCTAATGAATTGCCTCCTATGTGTGATATCTAACACTATATTGACCTTATTCTTGGGAGTAGTTTATTTGGCCTATTTCACTACTATACGAGTTTAAAAGAAAATAAGATATTAAAGGAGAAGGTAGAATAATTAATTAATAGTAGATATATTAAAGAGATAATGAGTCTGTGTTGTTCTTGCTTCGTTTACGCCAAAGAAAAATGGTAGTAGGAGGATGTATGTTGATAATCAGCTAATCAATAAAATTACTATTAGATAAAATTTTTCTACCCCTAGATTAGATGATATGTTGGATCAGTTGAGTGGAGTAGTTATTTTTTCTAAAATTGACTTTAGAAACACTTATCACCAAATAGTTATTTTCTTTTGAAAAATTGAAAGGATGTAGTTTCACAAAAACTTGTTCTGCTGCAGTTGTTTTGAATTGTATCTGTGGTTACTTGATATAGAGCAATTGTATCAGCAATTTATAAATTTTCTAGCACAAACGAAAACGAAAAAATTAAATGCGAAATAAACAAATCAACATTTGAGATTTGGTAACGCAGTTTGATACGCCTTGTCTACATCTGCGGGACCTTTACCGAACTTAATCACTTTCACCAAGGAACAATAATAGTTTTACTCAAGTCATTATAGAGCCGACTCACCTTACCCTTGACACTATCCCTCGTCCTCACAACCCGTGAAAATATTTCAATCCAAATAACACAACCATCTCAAGCTAACCTCAATAGAGGATTTTCTTAACAGTATTTGATAATAAAGAATGAAGATAAAATAACTCAATTGATAGAAATAATAATAGACATAAACAAAGACACTTGAGATAAGAGAAACAACTTTCCTAAAAAAATCCAGCTTCTTCAACGAAGGATCGATAAGTTGTCTACCAAAAATTCTGTTGTCAATCTTCAATAATGTCATTGAGATATCTAACTCACAGCAGCCACGAAAACTCAACAAAAATACTAATGTTTCATCACCGAAATATCAAAACAAAAGAGCTACAACAACTCAAAATATTTTAGAAAATTTTCATGTAAACCACACTCGTAGACATCCCCACAAAGTCACACAACCCTAGAGAATGAACACACCAAATCAACAGAAAATGCAGCTGCTCAATTTAGAAGAAAATCTGCAAAAATCAGCTTCCAAAGATCAATCAAAATTTCCAAATCACCATATCCTTATTAGTTTTTGCAATACAAGACAGTAACAAAACAATCCCAAATTTTATGTGAAACACAGCAATAATGCAGTCGCAAAATAGTTGATGGAATATCCAAAAATCTATCTACTATAGATAGCCATTATCCCTAAAATAGGCTATTAAATAAGAGTCCAAAAATCACCAAACAGATACATTTTATATTAGTCAAGATATGATGATTTAATTCCAATTGAATCATATTCTCATTAGGAGTTTAATCTTTACATTAGAGTCCCACATAAGATAGATAACTTAGCATAGTAAAATTTTAAAGATGTCTAACTTTGTCCAATTAAAAATAATGCCCAAAATTAATTAATAAGATAACTTAGGACATATTTTAATAATATTTCCCTTTTTGGCATTATTTGTCACATATCGAAACTCCTCCTTAAGAAGATAATTGGACATATAAAATCAAGTTCACAAAATATATAGAAAGTTCCAAATAACTTTCAAATGACATCAAGTGTATATAACATCAAGTTCATCAAGTTCAAAAACAGTTCATCAAGTTCAAAAACGTTCCCCTTTGAGACAAAAAAAATGCCAAAAAGTAAGATGAATAGTAATACATATACCTTGAAATCTCCCCATGAATGGAATAGTCACCAAAAACAATCTGGTATCTCCTCCTTGGGACAAAACAGTGCCAAAATGAATAATGTCTTCAATGCGATCAATCTCAGCAAATAAAGAGGTATAAAAATCATCAGTAAGTACAGCGAAAAAATCATAAGCACACCAAGATAACAATTTACTACCAGTCAAAACACTAGCCAACATATTAGTACTCACATCAAAGCTATTCGCATACGACTATTAAATTCATAAACCCTAAAAATGCATTTAATGAATCATAATGAATCATAATGAAACTTAATCTATCTCCTTATTACATAAACCATGTGAAAGCATATTGCCCAAACTCCTACAATCCACGATATAGAGAAAAACCAAGATAAAACTTGAAAAAATCAAATCATAGAAAAATTGAATCTTCCTACAGGTCTCCAACCAAGCATCAACATTTTCTTGGCATAACTCTGTAAATCAAAATCCAAAAGTAGAATTCTCAAATCACCAAGTAGAGCCTCATTTTCACATCAAATATATTATTCAAAAAATAAAGAAAAATCCAAACACACACTAAGGCTGGGGGATGAATGAAAAATTGCATTCAAGATAGTGGAAGTATTATATGAATGGTTAGTTATGTCATTCAAGTTGACCAATACACCAAATACTTCCATATGCATCATGAACCAAGCATTATAACCTTTCACAGGTAAAATTATTCTGGTTTATTTTAGTGATATCTTTATCTATAACAAATATATTCATGAGCTGTTGAGCATCTTAAAAGGATATTTGAAGCATTAAGGGATAATAAATTGTATGCTAATTTGAAAATTTGCATATTTATGACTAAAAATTTGTTATTTCTTGGGTATATAATGAGAAAAATGGTGTTAAGGTGATTGAAGATAAAATAAAAGCTATTAAAGTATGACATACACCTAAAAAATGTTACGGATGTTAAAAGTTTTCACAGGTTAACAATATTCTACAAGAGGTTTATTAGAAACTTTAATATCATTGCAACTCTTATAATCAAATTCTTGAAAAGGGACAAATTTAAATGGGAAAAGGAATTAGAACAAAATTTTGCTCTTATTATATCAAAATTATGTATTGCTCTTATTTTAGCCGTACCTAATTTTGAAAAATTATTTAAGGTAAATTTTGATGCTAATAGAATTAGAATCAAGGCTACTTTTTCCTAGGAAAAGAGTCCAAAAACCTACTTTAGGAAAAAGTAAAGTGATGGTAGACAAAAATATGCTACTCATGATAAAGAATTTGATTGTATTGTGAGGGTGTTGATATCAAGGGAATATTATATGGTTATAATTTTTTCTCTATACCGATCATCAAGTCTTGAAATATTTGGGAAACCACAAATAATTGAGAACTAAAATGCATGCTAGATAGTAAGCCTTTGTTGATAAATTTCCTTATAAACTTGTTTACAAGGTGAGAAAAAATAATGTGATAGTCAATGCATTGAGTAGAAAAGTGGCTATAATTAAAACCTTAGGTTTGAAAATTGATGTGCTTGATCATTTAAAAGAATTATATATTGATGATGCTAACTTCAAGTATGTGTGTCAAACATACTTAATTAAGAAATCATATCATAATATTATACTCACGATGGGTGCCTTATGAAAAGTAACCAACTTTACCTTTTACATATTTCACTAAAGGAGAAGGTGATTAGAGATTATAAGGGGCATGCTTCTAATACTAGTTTTTGCATGTCATTACCTGATCTTAACAATATTTGGGAGGATTTTTATACGTACTTTATGTTAAGATTGCCAGGAACACAAAAAGGAATGGATTTTATTTTTGTTGTGGTTGACAAGTTTTCAAAGATGCCACATTTTCTACCTTGTAAGAAGATGGCATCTGTGAGTTTAATTGTAAAACTATTGTTTAGAGAACTAGCGAGACTTTATGGCATTCCAAAATCCAATATATCTAGTTGTAATACTAAGTTTTACAGTCACTACTGGAGAATTTTAAGGGGCATGTTTGATTCTTCTCTTAAATATTGTAACTACACTCATCCATAAACTGATGGGTAAACGAAAGTAGTGAATAGATTATTAAGTAATCTGGTGAGATGCGTATGTCATGACAAGTCAAAAAATTAAGATTTTCTTATTGCCAAAGTCGAATTTGCCTATAACAATGTTGTCTATTGTAATATTGGTCCCTCTCCATTTTCTGTGGATTATACTAAGGTAGCTAATCATACTCTTCATCTTGTTGAATTACCTAAAGGTACTACTTTTAATATAAGTGTTAGAAAGTTAGCCACAGAGGCACAAAAAATTCAAGTAGAGGTGACAGAGAAGTATAAAAAAGCCAATGCAAAGTATAAAGCTAATATTGACCAACATAGTAGAACTCAAATATTTGGAGTTGGAGATGAGGTTATGGTATTCTCAAGCAAGAATAAAATTATTCGGAGACATTATAAATTAAAGATAAAGAAATATACACCATTCAAGATCACAAGAAAGATCAATGACAATGTATATATTGTTCAATTGCCTTTGTAGATGGCTAACATTAGTCTTACATTCAATATTGATGATATTTTATTTTATTTATCTTATTGTAAGCTTATATATTCTAGCTTAACTCGAGGTCAATTTCCTTTCAAGTGGAGTTGACTGATGAGGTGTTAAAACACACAAATCTATATTAAGAACAATTAAGAATTTATGGTTAGAGCTGCTCTAGTTTTATTTGAAATAAATTCATATTTTAGAGTTCTATTTTAAATAAATTTATATGTTAGAGTTTTATTTTGAGTAAACTTCAAGTTAGAATGTTATTTTTAATTATAAATAGTTGTAGGATGATAAAATTGTAAACTTTTCTTATTTTCACTATTCTTATTAACAAATTTTGGTCTTTTTTTAAGATTTTCTTCATATACTTGATTAAATTTAGTGTGTTTTCTATTCTTAAATTAGAGTAAATTATTTTCACATTACATCAATTTTGGTAATAGGCAATTAGGTAGTGAAAAATGTTCACAACAATTTCTTTCAAAATAAGATTGTCTGTATTCAAATTACAAAATATTTCCACTTTACCATGATAGAACATTAACTTGATTAGTAAGAGTATAAACATTCACATTTGTTGGTATGTCTCAAACTATAAATACTCTGTATTTTGGTATATGTCCTATAACACCTGTGTTAGACCCAAGTTTATCAGTCATTTGTGAATGAAAGTATTTTTGTTTAGATTTATTTTCTTATAAACATTAGTGATAGAATTCAAATTTAAAATATTTCTCAAAGTATATGTGATATTGCCTGAATTCCAATTTATATTTAAAGAAATGATAACAATTTAACATTATCTTGTAACAAAGCAATACCCTCTAATAAGATGAGTAGTAAGGCTAAATGCTAATGTACCAGCCACAAATAAGCAATACACTCTAATAAGATAAGACTGATAAGTAGTGAGGATAAATGCTAATATACTAGCCACAAATAACACTTCTAGGAACATGCATGTTGCTCTGACTTCTTCAATCCATTTTCATCGAAGAGTCTCTTTACCACTTTTTTTTTTTAATACGAATGTGTGTAAAAGTGAATTATATTAATGACAAGTACGAAGAGCAAGGAGCAAGTTTTCAAGTCAGTACTGGTGATTTATTAGTGTATGTACCTTATAAACGTAATGAAAAGAGTTTGTTCTATACAAGTAAAAAAACAAGAAGTATATATTAGCATGCAGTTTGAAAGAACTAAAATGAAAAAGATATGCATATTTGAGATATCTTTAAAATGAAAAACATTGAAATCGTAGGAACCAACTGATATTGTTTGTTTAATATGAATTTTTAGCAATGTTTAAAAACAGAATCAGAAATTAAATCAGTAAAATAATAGATCTAAAGGTTTAAGGATCTAATCGGTATTCAACCGTTTTAAAACTCATATACAATATAGATTGAACAAAATTAAAGTACTTAAAATATAATTAAAAAATGAGACTATGTTTACCTATGGAAGAGATTGGAGTTTCATCAAAGAAGGAAATGGTTAAATAAAAATTAACTAGTTTATTCTGGATTATAAAAATTGATTAATTTATAAAAACTAGCCAATTAATTAATAAATCAATTGTTTTAAATAACAAGAGTTATTAAAATAAACTAAATCGATAAGTTAAAAGATTCAAAATTTTTACAATTGAATCGGCCGAACATATTCAATTTTTTAACCATTAGTTTGTAGTTCTCATTATTCTATATATGTATAAGTAATGATTCAAGTAAATATAGGAATTGAAAAATAAAACTCAGCCAGACTAAATTTACTTACGTTAGTGATGGTGTAAAGTAAGGTTTCAGTACGATGTTTATCTTTTGCTTACTGTCAAACTTCGATGTTTTCTTTTTATGTTTTCTCTAGAATTAAACTATCGACCAAGTTTTCTACTGAAAGAAATTTGGCAAGGACCAGCAAAAAAAAAACTTGATATGCTTTTTGTAACACAGGACTAATAGAGAAGTTATATTCAAATTCTTATAAACGTTAGAATTCTTTCTGAATGTATTCAAACATTTGAGTTTAGAATGAATTTTTATAAAATGTTAGGATCTAATTTGATCTTTTGCGATGAATGTACAAATTCTTAAAAAGCATGTTTATATTGAAATCATCTTATTAAAGCTAGCTATTAATAAAGTATCAATATATTGAAATAATCTTATTAAAGCTAGCTATTAATAAAATATCAAGTAGAAGCAAAAACAAAACAAAATTGCTTCTTCTGTAGCTAAGCTAATACAAACTAGAATTCAGATATTTCATCTACAACACAGGTCTGAGAAGAATTTTAAATATTTACTATTGGTTATGACCAGCTCTCTAATTTAAACAAGATTCTTCCTAGTAGGTGCACGTATGCCCTGTTGTTAGTTCTTGAATAATCTTGCATTCCTCTCCTTCTGAATTGTGTAAATGGTACAAATAAAAGCTATCTTAAAGACAACATGATCCCCTAAGAAACATGGTGTAGAGAAATAACTCATTGATTGATTTTCCCCCAATCAGGGACTTGACATTAGTGATTACAGTTTTGTTGTATTCTCCACCAAAAAGCTCTTAAGTATGAGCAATTTAGCAAGAGATGGTTCATGGATTCTCTTTCATTATTACAAGTATGCATATAGGATTAAGGATGTTTAAGCTTTTGATTTTATCAATAGGCCTAAGCTTGTTCTTCAATGTTAACCATAGAACAAAAGAGATTTTGGGGAAGCCTTGCTTGAATCATACGTACTAATCGAAATCAATTTACTTTAAGGGCATTAATTATCAAAAGTTGTTTATATGAAATATTAGTAAAAACTCTAGAGGAGTGGCTTCTCCAAATGACTTTATTAGCTCTAAGGGAATATGAGTTATAAGAAGGGATACCAGTCTCAGGAATGGAGCATCTTCTTGTATTGTATCACATAGCCACTCATCCCCCTAATCAAAGTTTTAACCTTAGCCCTCTTTAAGTTGTATGAATCTAAGTTGCTTAAACGTTGGCAACTGATACAGAGGCCCATGATCACTTCAATTATAATACTAGAATCAAGCATCTTAACCATTCCCTATTTTAACTTTTATTTCACTCTGCAAGCAGTCCTTTATTTTGCAAAATGTCCAGGCGGGGTATAATATTTTGGCTTAACTGTCCATTAAGTTCTCATTGTCTAGGTAATGCCTGTTGGTTCTGCCGAATTCTGGCGAAACTGAACGTTGCCGTTTGGATCCATGAGTTGACTGCTTTCTGTGGTGACTTCGACGTTGAGATCGCTGCAAAACAAAGAAGGCACGTCGGGGGTTGTGTCGCGATTAATCCCTCCGACGCTCAAGTCAGTCTTTTGGTGAAGATGGGGCAGCTGAATGCAGAAAAAGCTAGGTTATGATTGCGTACCGTCGTTACGATAGAATTATACCTTATATATGGAGCAACAATTAGGTTTAGATCTTTACGTATGCATGGGAGTCTCTCACATGCGGACGAGCTGAGGAGAGCGTGGATCGGGCTTGGACTTGACATAGCCATTAGGTATGAGACTGATCTTTGGAGAATGGACCGATCGGCCCACGGGTCGTTTTGACTGGGCTC
>JANVCQ010000232.1:51219302-51232290 GCA_025531925.1 Erythroxylum plowmanianum | reverse complement strand
GAATTTGAACCAACCTGTATTTCACAAGCTCTCAAGGATTGTCATTGGCGTCAGGCTTGCTCGGAGGAATTCAATGCCTTAGTTAAGAATGGTACCTGGGAGCTGGTTCCACCTGAAGCATGGCAAAATCTTGTTGGTTGCAAATGGATTTTCAGAATAAAGCGCCACTCGGATGGGTCCATTGCCAAATACAAGGCCCGTCTAGTTGCCAAAGGATTCCATCAGCGACCTGGAGTTGACTATGCAGAAACATTCAACCCTGTAGTGAAACCAACTACAATTAGAATCATTCTCAGTATAGCTGTAACGAATGGATGGGATTTACGCCAACTAGATGTGAATAATGCATTCTTACAAGGTCCTTTAACAAAAACAGTGTTCATGGCTCAGCCGAAAGGATTCATTGATCCAGACAAACCTCATCACGTCTATCAACTAAAGAAAGCTATCTATGGTCTTAAACAAGCACCCAGAGCTTGGTATCAAGCTCTTCGACAATTTTTACTTCAATCCGGGTTCACTAACTCACATTCTGATACTTCCCTATTTCTCAATCACACCACACATGGTATCATTATACTTATTGTCTATGTTGATGATATTATTGTCACAGGGAATAATGCCACTTTACTTAATCACTATATCAGTCTATTGGCTCGTCAGTTTTCTATCAAGGATCTAGGGTCTCTATCCTATTTTCTTGGCATTGAAGTCATTCGGAACAATGAAGGCATCTTACTCTCTCAAAGAAAGTACATCACGGATCTACTATACGACACCAAGATGCACGAAGTAAAACCAGTACAAACTCCTATGGCAAGTCACCCTCCCCTGACTCTACACTCAGGCACAACATTGACTGATGCAAGTGAATATCGCAAAATCGTTGGAAGTCTACAGTACCTGTTACTCACAAGACCGGATATCGTCTTTGCTGTAAATAAATTGTCTCAGTTCAACCATTGCCCCACCACTGAGCATTGGATGGCTGTCAAAAGATTACTTCGATATCTAGCTGGAACCATTCATGACGGTATTCAACTTTACCGCAACCCTAATTTGAATCGTCCTGCTTCCACTGCTCCACTTCATGGAACCCTACTTCATGCATTCTCTGATGCTGATTGGGGAGGAGACAAAGATACCTATCGATCCACTGGCGCATTTATCATCTTCCTAGGGCAAAACCCAATTTCCTGGAGCTCCAAGAAGCAACGCTCTGTGGCTAGGTCATCAACTGAGGCTGAGTACAAAGCGGTAGCCAATACTGCTGCTGAGTTAAATTGGATCCGCCATCTTCTTGCTGAACTTCGTATTGACCTATCCCACACTCCGGTGATATATTGCGACAATGTCGGCGCTACTCAGTTGAGTTCCAATCTGATCTTTCACTCTTGAATGAAACACGTCGCCATCGACTATCACTTCATTCGGGATCTGGTTCAATCTGGTTCTCTCCGCGTCTCTCATGTCTCCGCTGTGGATCAAACGGTCGATTGTCTCACCAAACCGCTCTCTCGACAACCATACCTTCGACAGAAGTTCAAGCTAGGTCTTTGTACCGGATTACCTGCTTGAGGGGCCATCATAAGAGTATACCGCAAGCCCATCTTGCCCATCTCCTGTAAATAACCCAAGTCCACATTGTAAATATAGATAAGCAGATAGGACTAGATTTAAGTTTCAAACAGATTCTTTGTTATCTGTACACTTATCCGAATACACAATCTTAGGAGATAGCTTTAGTTTTAAATATTCAAACATACAGATGTACATGTATATATAGACAAGTGATTCATGAATAATACACATTCATTCTCCATACAATCTCAACTCTTTTACTCTAGACCCATAGCTAAGCTTTATAATGAAAAAATTCAGACGAAATATCAATGCACTAACCAAAAATATCAGTAACAAACGAAATGCTTAAAAAGAAAAGCTGACAAAACATGTACAATCTCACACAGGATCTTAGTTGCTAGTTCGTACATCTTTCTTTTGGTGACAGCCTGCAAAATGAAGGATTTGAAAGCTTCCTTGAATGATGCAGGAAATCTAGCAAGCCATCAGTTTTGGAATTTCTGGTTGAGATGTGCAGGTGTGCTCTGATGTCAAGCTCCTCTTTGCTGTCAATACAAATGTTTTGGAATATCATCTGGATTTGTACTAGCCTTTCTTCATGCATCGCGAAGGGATGCTCATGTATCTGCATTTGAAAATGTTCAATTTATATGCCATGTCCAACATTAGAACTGTTACAAACAATACCAAATCTTGTACAGAAAATTTAAAGAGTAAAACTGAGTATCAGGGTGGCCATATACATATTTAGAATTGTTCTGTATCACTTCTTGCTTCTTGTTTTAGTTTTAGAATTTACTTGTCCTTTTTTTCCTATAAAAATTGTTATATGGTTACTTATTTAAGTGCAACAAAGCCAGATGCAACATGATTTAAAAAAATGATATAAATGAATATTTATCGTTCTGAATTCAATAAAAAATTCTTAATGTTTTAATATTAATATTATATTTTTTATTAAACACTCACAAAATTAAATTTTAACGTATTAAAACTTAATAATAAATTTCTAATTATATTAAATTTAGCAAATAAATCTTCACAAATTGTTATTGATTCTTATATTATTATGAACTAAATTTCATTTAAATAAAAATTTTAAATGAACATTTGGCATTAATATCAAAATTTCGATAACTTATTTAAGTTTTGTATAAAATATTAAAAATGAATTCATAAAATTGAATCCACCCAATTTAAAAGTTCAACTTGGGTCGGGTCAAGCTACAAAACAACCACCCCCATCTTCAAAACGACGTCGTCTTTTTTTTTTCTCTCTCCCCAAAAAAGCATCGTTTTACTTGGTTAACTATTGAACGGATTCAATGTATTGTTTTCGCCCTCCCTCTTCGTCAATCTCACTCTAGCGTCTGTAACCTCTTACCTCTCTCTCTTAGACACTCACCATTCACCCAATTACCCTCACTGTCCGTCACTCTTGCGCCACATCTCTATCTGTCTGACCACCAGTCCCGCTACAAGTCACCAGCCGCGCACCGGCCAGCGTCTGCTTAGTAAGGTTGGTTTTGTCGTATTATTCATGAACATTTAAACTTTTATGATTGTTAGGAGAGGAAAGTGGACTGGACATTGGAGTTGTGGACTTGTGGTTGACTGGTGGTGGTTTTGCTGAGGAATTGAACAGTTGAACATGTATGCACGTTAAGTGTTTGGTGAAATTTCTGTGAGGGTGTCGAAGTAGACTAGGGATGAATGGTTGCAAAATATAGCGTAGTTTCAGGTTTTGTGAGCTGCAAAATACCTAATGTCTGTGCTTGGTTCAATATAATATGCGTTGGAAAACAAAATTATTTTGAGAAGATAGTGACATTTCAGACAAATTGAATTGGTGATTGAACTTAAAAATTTTAATATGATAGTTATATACTGAGATCATCCTTAAGATTTTAAGATAAAAGTTCGGTTGTTTTTATTCTTATTAAGAAATCACCCAAAAAAAGAAACAAATTTAAGAAGGTGAGGGGTTGGCTTCTTATATTTCTGGCAATGTTTCTTTGCAAAATGCAAACATCGAAGGGATTTTCTTACTGCTTGAAAAGCTGACCATGCCTGTCGACATAAAATCATTGCCCGATCGGACCTCGGGTCCGTGTCCGTGTCCAGCCCACTGCGATCGCATTAATTCCCTTAAATGCAGACTAATGCGGTGGTTTCGTTTGGGTGTTTTTGTGGTGTTTCAATTTTGGTGCCTAATCAAAGGCTTAAACCCTAAATCTAAATTTCCAGCTCCTTTCTCAACAAATCTGCACCTTTTCAAGCAATCGTTTCTCTGTCTACGGTGTTTTCAAGCGATATTCTATATTATCGTTGAATTCGTTAAGCTCGTGTTGTCCTTGCACCACAAACGGAGGTATATGATTTTATTTTGGTTGTCATCTCTTTCTCTGTGGGTGATGTCCTTGGTTTAATTGATTCTTTAATGCGATTGTTGCGGTGGATTGCGTTTCACCTGATTAATTGAATTACGATTAACCAATCAAGTGAACAAGAGTAATCTTATGATGGTCTGGTTTTATGTTTGATTGTATTTTATGATTGGCCTTGCTATTGCGGCTCATGGTTGTTCGTATTCTTTAGGTTGAAAATTTTGAAGTTGTTACTTGGTGAGTGCTTATAATGATTTTTGGGTATCCATTTCCCAGTAATTGGAGTTGCCAGATGCTGTGTATGCACCAAATAAGACCTTACCAAACACAACTCGTCGAAGTAATGCTTGTTTGTATTTTATACTTGTGGCTCTTGATGATGACAAAATGTTATGTCTTTAATTGATGAAAGTAAGTGGTTTTGGTAGCTTGAATTTTTCTTTGTAGCTTGAATTTTTCTTTGTTTAGCTTGAAATTGCTAGTTCATTGCCCTTTTTTTTTTGTTCTGTGTACTTAGTTTGACTAGAGGAGATTAATTTATAAACATTTGTTTGCCGTTCAAAGTATTAGTTGTATATAACCTTTTTGATTAAATTCCTAAACAAAATCTGGTCTATTTTATCGTCACAAAACCCTCCCGCCATATTCCACTGACTAATTATTCCTGCCAATCACCAAATCAATTATTGAACATCTTTGCTTTCTTGGTTACAATTGACACCTGTAATTGTTACACAGGTTTTGATGATAGGCACAAAGGTTTTCAATAAAATGAAAAAAAAAAAAGTCCGTCTCTGTTTCTGTTCTCTCAGTTTCAAATATGCAACTGATGTAAATCATGAGATTTTAACTGCCTTTAAGTTATAAATAGGAAATAGCAACTAAAAATTGTTGGTTACTTGAAAAATATAATCGGTATGGAAAGAGTACAACCATTCTGTATCGATCATTAACCTGGATTAGCTACTTGTTCCTATGTTCTGTGCCTATTTTTATCTTAAAAATTATGATGATGAGTATGTTTAGGAACTTGATGGACTCTTTTGGGGATGGGGATTACTTGAAATTTTTTTGGTACTGAAAGAGTAAAACCATTCTGTATAGATCATTGACCTGGATTAGCATCTCGTTTCTGTGTTCTGTGCCTACTCACTTGAAATTATGATGAAGAGTACATTTGTAACTTGATGGATTCTTTTGTGGAGGACAGTGTTGGGGATTAATTGAAATTTTTTATTGGTTCTAAAAGAGTGCAACCATTCTGTAGTGATCATTTACCTGGATTAGCTACTTGTTTCTGTGTTCTGCGCCTACTTTTCAATTTAAAAATTATGTTGAGGATTAAGTTTGGAACTTGATGGACTCTTTTGGGAGGACAGTTTCTAGGCTGCCTAGGTTTTGTTTGTAACTTAAAATGTGTCTTTTGTTTTGTTTTCTTTTAGTAACTTTTATGTTTGTAGATTTTGCAAATGGGTGGGCTGCTTTTGCGTGATGCATCAGAAAACCACCAGGGAACAGTAGTAGCTACTCCAGCTCCAGATTCAAAGCCTAGAAAGAAGATTTGTTGTGCTTGTCCTGAAACAAAGAAGCTGCGAGACGAATGCATTGTGGAACATGGTGAAACTGCTTGTGCAAAATGGATAGAAGCTCACCGTCGATGCCTTCGTGCTGAAGGCTTTAATGTTTAAGATGGGTGGGTATTGTTGAGTTGATATATATTGAGGCCTGATCCCCGGTTTCTAACTCATAAAATTTAGCATTTTTGATAAATAAAGCAATAAAGGGCACCTTTTACAGGCTAGTTAATGTATTTTACATTGCTTGAATTATGAACTTGTTATTTACACAGTTAACCTCTAGAATATCAGACTAGATGGATTATCACATTTTGAAACTCTGTTCATTATCCATGGCTAAATTAGTTGGATGGATGACCAAATACCTTCCTTTTATATGTTAGTAGGTGTCAAGGACTCTTATCACTTTATATTGTTAGGTTGCAATATTTATGTTCAGATTGTATGCCATGTAACTACTAATTATTGTATCCCATGAATGTCTTGTCTTCTCAATGTCAAACAGGTACCTGATTATCTTTATCCTTCCATCATTTTATGTCTTCAGACTAGTTGAAGCATGCTTTGCAATTTGGATATAACAATAGCATTATACAAGATAAATTTCCATCCCCTTGGGATCCTTGTATGGTGATGGAGAACCAAAACAAAACTCGTAGTTTATAAGAAACAACTGAAGATAACAGCAGGGAGTATACTAAATATTAATCCATTTAACAACACAAGGCCATAGAAATGGCCGTTACACAGCAATGAAGGGAACACAAACGTGCAGAACACACGCACATTACATTACAAGGTGCAACGACAAGAGAACACGAATTATTCCGAACACTTCCACATTATTTAATGATTAATTAGTAATAACTCCCAAATTTCCAGCTCAGTGATCGCATGTGCAGTTCACACAAGCGCAGGCAGGGCCGCACTTGCACTCGCCATCGTGCTCAGCTGCTTGAGCTTCCATCACAACATTAAAGACGGCGCTGTATCCATCATAGTCAAGGACATTTCTTTCTCATTAAAAAGGTGAAATTGTTCATACAAGTCTGCATTTACGTATTTAAGAATATGCCTCCAATAAATATAGAGGGTTAAGACGCCAAGTTGATCAATATATAGGACATGATTACTTTATTATTTTTGGTTTGATCAGAAAACCACAGATTGGAGATATAATTTAGTTAAAGATCTGTGACACCCACAGTCTTTACTACGTGTCAACAATAGGATTTGCATCAGTTAACACTTGTTAATCGTTTACAGGTCTGATGATAGCTAATTTAACTATAGCCTCTTATTTAAAATTTTCAGGCAACTAATTATATAAAAGATAAACATGGAACTGAATAAATTTATTTACTGACCACTAGTAGCTACCATGTATGTATATAAACGTGGAAGTGTTTTTGAGAGGGGATGAAATTAAGGGCTAGGTAGAGTAGGTATCAATTAAGTTGCAGAATTCACCTCTTCTCTGTCACCACTATGTCACCGCTGTAGTTGTTTCCTTTCTTCCTGCAGAATTACAAAGTTGACGATTTCGTAATAAGAATTTAACAATTTATAAAGAGAGTAGTTATATGCACCCCGTGATCTTAAACATCAAACTTGATAAGTGAAAAACAAACTATTAATACATCCCACTATATATCAATTGAACTTCTAAGTTAGATAGTTACTTCATCAATATGCAGATTTGAACTTATTTTCTGCAACTTTATATATATATATATTAATTATATTCTCCCCTTTATTGAAGCCCGGTAGCTAGAAGCAACGAATCATGCATGGCAAGCAGCTGGTTAGCAAACTACAAGTAGCGTAAAACCACAAAGGAGAAAAATATGAAATGAAGGCCTTACTATTATACGTAGAACCCATTGAATTAAAGAGAAAGTACTTACACGCACTGGCTCTTGTCAGCGCAATCGCAGTTGCCGCAGGTGTCCGACATGGTGATTGTTAACCGGAAGCTGAAATGAAAGTTCTCCTAAAAGGATGCTGTTTAGTTTGTGTGTGTACGATATACTTGAAGGCTCTCGTATATATAGAAAGGGAGAGAAGGCCAGCTAGACTTTGGTATGTAGAAGTAGAAGGGCACGGAGGTACGTGGACCACAAAGATTGGTTGGGGACCTACCAAGGCATGAGAGGAGCACACGCCTTTCGAGGAAAGGTCCGAAGGAATCTTGATAATGGAGTGGGGTTCGCCATATATGGTCCTCTCGTGTCACCTTCGTTTCTCTTTTCCTGGTTGTGTAGATATGAACGTCGTTGTTGAGACACTTTGAGAGGATGGAGATTTTAGCTAACAGTCCTCCATACCTTGAAGCAATCTTATTTAGCTGGGGGCTGTATAATTAAATTGCCTAGCATCGTTTTGGAGCATTTTCTAACTTAAAGCTCAGTGTGTTTGTTTGTATGAAGAACAAAATCCATACGTGCACAGAAAGAAACAGAAATATCTTTACATCATTTTACCATAAATTGAAAATATATAAATAGCCCTCACTCCATATTTATTCTCATAGATTACTTATTAAGTTGAGTGTACAACCGTATTTTGAGACTTTTTGTGATTATTAGACCCTTTTATGAATTATAGGGATGATGTATGAGTGAAGATAATATGGATGACGGTTAAATACAACTTTTCTGGACAGACACAACTGTGTAGGGTATTATACGCCTGTGTCCTTTACTTAGCCTGTATCCTCTACTTACACGACCATGTGAATCAACCATGTAATTCTCTAGAATCGTGTGCCAAAGGACATGAAAGGTGAAGACATACATAGTCATGTATATGCCTGAGTTTATAACATACACTATTGTGTGTAACAACCGTATGATTCTCTATAACCGTGTATATCTACGACTTAGGCAATGGTAAAAGAGACACGATTACTTACACGGTCATGTATGTGACTATTTATGGTACAACAAAATTTATTTCAAAACATAAAAGAGAAAAAGACATAGGTTTAATGATAATGTGTGGCCAAAACATAAAAAAAAAGTGATGAAAAATAGAGAGAAAGCAAGTAAAAAAGTATTCTCATCCTTTTTTTAAATTGTTTTTTAGGTTTGAAAGTTTGTTAATTGATACATCATCTTTAGTTTCAATATTGAAACTTGACGATACAACTTGTAGTTGTGGGGTAAGATATTGTTTCAAGCAATGGTCAATTGCTTGATATTAAAATTTGTACATTCTTGTTTGAATTTAGTGGATTTGTTTGTCAGTTTAGCCTGTATACTAGAGGGTTTTTTTATGTAAATCTCGATGTTTATTTTATTACTAAGTTTCTTATTCTCAAACTGATTTGCTACTTAAAGTTGAATATTGTTTTTGTTGTTAATCTTTGGTTGACTTTTTAGAGAGTTGTATTATTGACTCTTAACAAGTGGTATTAAAGTCATCGTGATGGAAAGTGGAAATACTTTTACGGTCAAGCTGATGTCAACAAATTACCCTATTTAGAGGCCCATAATGGAGGACGTTCTATACTACTAGGATCTCTTTGATTCTATTAGTGTGGACAAAGGTGTAAAAGATGGTGTTCTTTCAAAACTTGAGAAGATGTCAAATAGAGAGTGGAAAAAGATAAAGTGAAAAAATCTAGGTACTATTCGATAATGGAATGATAATAGTATATTCAACTATGTGTTTTAAGAAAAGGATCCTTTTAGAAGGTCTTTATGAAAGAAAGACTGCCCATAATAAGCCTCTGTGATTAAAAGCGAGTAAAATTGAAGCTAAAAGTTGGAAAATTTATATCGGAACATCTGAGTGATTTTTAGGATATAATTAATAAGTTTATTACAATGAAAATCATTCTTAATGATGAGCTTCAATTTTTATTCGTATTCAGCTTGATGCTAGATAGCTCAGAGACCCTGGTGGTGACAATTAACAATTCAACTCTTGAAGGTATGCTCTTTTTTGATATAATCAAAGAGAGTATGTTCAATGAAGAATTGAACAAAAGAAATGAGAGTTGACAACGGGCAGGCTTTTGTGGAAAAAACAGGGAAGAAGTAAGAGTAGACATCTCGAAGGGGGTGGAAAATATAAGAATTGATCAAAGTCTAAAGGAGACAAAGAGATGAAGACATGCCATTATTGCGATAAGCCAGGATAAATTAAGTGGTTCTGCTACAATTGGAAGAGAGATCAGAAAAAAAAAGAACATTAGAATGATGGTACGAATATAGTCGCAACTGCTACAAGCACAGATGATGATGTGTCCCTAGTTTGTGTGACAAGTGTATGTCTCCATGTTAGTGATTCTAGCTCTTAGTGGTTGATTGATATGAGAGCTTCGTATCATTGTGTTTTAAAAGTGGAGTACTTCTTAAACTACAAAAGTAGAGAATTTGGATGTGTAAAGATGGAAATTCAAAGTTTGCCAAAAATGTTGGTATGAGTGATATCAGATTTCAAATAAACATCGGATGCTTGTTAACCTTGAGAGATGTTCAACACATCCTCAATTCACGATTAAATTTATTATCGACAAATATGTTAAATCAAGAAGAATTCAAGCACGCTTTTAGCGATAAAAAATGGAAACTGTTTAAGGGAGCAATGATAATAGCTCAAGAAGACTTATATTGCATATTGTATAAGACATGCTTAAAGTTTTGTGGTGGTGGAGAAGTATACATAGTTGAAAAGAAAACCTCTTTAAATTTGTGGCATCAACAATTGGGACATATAAGTGAGAAGAGATTAAAGTTGTTGGCTGGTAAATCCTTTATTTCCCGTCAAAAACACCCTACCACTTAATTCTTGTGATCATTATTTGAAGGAAAGCAGCATAGAATCTCTTTCAAAAAAAGATCTATAAGAAAGTTGGAGACATTTGAGTTGATACATTCAGATGTTTATGACTTAGTTGAGGAGGAGTCATTAGGAAGTAACAGATATTCTGTTACATTTATTGATGATGTTTCGAGGAATACTTGAGTATACATGTTGAAAGCAAATAGTCAAGTTTTTGAAACTTTTCAGAAATTTAGGGATGACAATAGGTCGGGCTGAGCCCAGACCCTTCTAAGCCCTAGATTGTAGGCCGGAGCTCGAGCCCAACTTAGCTTGGCCTAATTATTTTAAAAATTAAAATTGTAAAATGATGTAATTTTGTTATAAAACTCAGGCCAGAGCTGAGCATGAACTCAGCCCAAGGTTCAAAGTTTTCAAGAAAACTAGGCCCGAGGCACGGTCAACTGGGCTTGGTCTATTGACTTTGGGCTGGGCATGGGCCCTTTTGTCATCTCAATAGAAGTTTCATGTCATGGTAGAAAGAGAAGTTGGGAGAAAGCTGAAGTTTTTGCAAATAGATAATGGAGGTGAGTATACTTCCAAGATGTTTGAAGATTATTGTACCTCGTACGACATTAGACATGAATAGATTGAATCTGGTACTCCACAACATTATGGTGTTATTGAGAGTATGAAAATAACAATTAAGGAGAAGGTTTGTTGCATGCTCAAAATGTCCAAGTTACTGAAGACGCTCTAGGGTTAAGCAGTCTGAATGGTTTGACCCGAAATTTTTCCCTCTACATTAGAGGGTTTTCTACGTAAATCTTAGTGTTTGTTTTATTATTAAGTTTTTTTATTTTCATATTGATTTGTTGGTTAAAATTGAAGAGTGCTTTTGTTGTTAATCTTTGGTAAACTTTACAGAGAGTTAGTTATTTACTCCCAGTGTATTCTTGCCGGTGAAGTTATCTGCATTTTTATCACCAAAACCTTGACGACTGTCCGTTCTTTCCTTTCCATAAAAGCCACTTGATCAATGTAATTTCATACTATTTTGTTGGCTCTCTCGTGCGATCAATGACTATGTATATGTAAAAACATATTTTTCGATAAAATATACAAAAACATAGCTACATTAAGATTGTCATGATGATTTGTTATAAAATCCTCTTGTATTTTCTAAAAATATTGTTATAAATACACAATTCTTTAATTAGGAAACATTTTATGAACTGACGAGGCATCTTTTCATAACTCGTGAACTTTGCGGAATTCCTTATAGACTGTGGTATGACATCTTCTCACGGTCTGTTAAAAAACTGATTGGCACACCTCAGATGCGTGACTTACACCGTTCAATATTTTGGCGTGAACAAACTGGATGAAATACATTAGTGAAAATATACGATTATTAACTTTGCAACACATCACCTGATTATTAAGGAATCAAGTCAGTGACAAAGGCATCAATGCCGTTTGATTTTACACCAAGCGTTCGTTAGTCCTTATGGTACAAAGGCATCAATGCCATTTGATTTTACACCAAGCGTTCGTTAGTCCCTATGGAATATTCTTCATTCTTGGATAGGAAACATATTCCGGACTTGTAATCAGATTTTGCTTGATTGGTAACATGAAAATTGAATTCGTTAAGACATAATCTCCTCTTTGGAATATTTAATCTTAAGTGACCTAGTTGAGTTCTGACACATGGTGGCATAGTGATAACTGAAACGTGAAGATATGCTTTAAGCTATGGATAATTGTAGAAAACTAGGTTTAAAGTCATATACAAAGCTCTAATAATTTTGTGTTTTTTATTATGAGAGCATTTACCATAAGACGAATTTAGCTTTGAAGGTACATACAATTTGCTAGTTGATATTCTTAAGTGCATAATTATGTCCTAAAATACAGTTTTAATCATTTTCTAATGAAAATAACTGATTAATAGTAGCAAAAGGTTTCAAATTTTGAGTTCAAATATCATAATAAAATTTTCCAAAATTGCATACCTAAGAGCTTATTTTACCCAATATGATAACTTGCTCAATTTCTTTCCTATGTAATAAAAAAAATGCTAAAGAAAGAATCCACATATGTATAATATGCAATGATTAAAAAATTCAATCGAATGAACCGTAAAAATTTTGAACTATTCAAATTTTCAGTTCAATTTTTAATTTTAGAGTTCGATTTACTTTAATAATTTTTATTGTAAAAAATTAATCAATTTATTAATTAATCTGTCAATTTTTATTAATTAATAAGTTCTTATAAATTAAAATAAATCAATTAATTTTAATTTTAATTTTTTTAAATTAAACTTTAAATGTATTATAAGTAAGAATAATCTTTTTTAATCATATTTTAAAATTTTTAATTTTATACAATTTTTGACTGCTTTTATGTCAAAACATTAGTTGAAAATCTTAAATTTTAAGCTTTTTTCTTATTTGATTTTTAAAACATCTACGAGAGTATGGACTCAATTCTTTTTGCTGGAGCTGTCGAGAGACATGAAAGCCGAACGTGATGACAAGATTGGTTGTGTGCGCTTCAAGAATTGCATGCTTGTCCAAGTAGCAAACTTGACACTCAAAAAGTTGACATCTCAAATGAAGAACAGCCTTACATGGATGTTCTCTATCTTTTTATCCACAAGTT
>JANVCQ010000232.1:51177618-51193925 GCA_025531925.1 Erythroxylum plowmanianum | reverse complement strand
TTAAATAATTAATACTAATATTTTTATATAATTAATAATAAAATAATAAACCTCCTGCAACAACCATTTTAATATAAATGGTATAAAAGTCATTTATTATACATTCCATTTCATTCCATCCATCTTCCAAACAATATTTCACTACATTACATTATGAACTCTTCCATCCTTCCTAAACAACTTTTTACTATACTACATTCCATTCCATTATAAATCATTCCGTTCCCTTCCATTCTATTCTATTAATTAACATCCAACCAAACAAAGCCTTAGTGTACGTGATCGACAAAGTGGAGAATAGGTGAGGCCAGCAGTTTAATTGTGTAAAGTTTTTGACTGTATATATTTTTGAATGTGACAACTCTGATAGTTATGTCATGTAGAATACTTTTGTATCTGACTAGCAGATAGATACTGTGCAAATGCACAGTAATATAATGCCAACTTTATTTAATTCTACCATTATTTATTCTACCATGTTATATTATTATATAATTTTAATGTATAAATAAATATCGGGTAATTTAAAACTTTATAATCAAATTATAAATATTTAAATGTTGAAATGCATATTTTATTAAAAAGGTTAAATTTTGTTATATTAAAAATATATAAGTTAGAATATTATAAATGAATAAATAAAATTAATTAATAAAAATTTGTGATGAAAAATAAAAAATTAAGGAAATATATAGTGTAATGTATTTGTTATAAATGTATAAAATATATAAGCTAAATTAAAAACTCAAACAAAATAAGTTAAAAATAAATAAATATTGTGTAATTTAAAATTTTGTGATAAAATTATTAGTATTTAAATTTTGAAATATATATTAAGAAAAAGAATTATGATAGAATTATTAAAAATATATAAATTTGAATATTAAAAATGAAGAAGTAAAATTAGTTAGTAAAAATTTGAAATGAAAAAATTAGGAAATGAAATATGACAATTATTAAAAATATACAAGTTAGAATGATAAAAATGGATTAGTAAAATTAGTTATGTGACTAAAAAATAAAAAATGTAAAATATTTTGTTATGAATTAAATAATGTAGTTTATTAAGGTTAAAAAAGTCACATGTTATATTAATATTGCGTAAATTAAAATGTTGTGATAAAATTATAAATATTTAATGTAGGTAAATACAAATATTATAATATATAAGTAAAAAACTAATATCATTAGTCCCGTGAATGAAATAAAAGTTAATTATATTTAGTTATTTCAGTTAATTAAGATAATGAAAAAAGACCTAACATGTGATATTATTTAATATATAAATGAATATTGTGTAATTTAAAAATTTGTAATCAAATTATAAATATTAAAATTTTTAAATGTATACTAAGAAAGGAATTATGATAGAAATATTAAAAATATATAAGTTAGAGTATTAAAAATGAATTACTAAAATTAGGTTGTAAAATTTTTGAATGAAAAATTAAAAAAAATAGGAAATGTAAAGTGTAATTTATTTGTTATAAATGGATAAAATATAGAAAGTAAATATAAATATTAAAAATCTAATTAAAAAGTAAAAAATTATATCATCATTCAATTAGTAATTTTGTAATCAATTGAATAATTTAGTTATGATTAAATAGGTAAATATTTGGAATGAAAAATAAATAATTTAGGAAATCTACATTTTGATGTATTTTTTATAAATGGTTCAAATACAATTTATGCTTGCTTATTGAATTGATATAATTCACAAAACAATCATCGAGGCCTAAACACACCTTAGTCACAGGTGTGATTAAAAATTTTGAAATAAATGTTAGACCATTTTATTATCATCATCCTTATTCCTGTGTTTAATATACAGTACAAGCCAGTTACATGAATAAAGTTTTTTTTTTTTGAAAATTAAGTTACATGAATAAAGTTGAGCTTCATTAGTGATAAAGGTTTATAAAGAAGCGTATGACAGTGTTAAAAGTATTATTGTCATTAACCGAACACTTGGAATAGATGAAACCATTCTTAAATTCTAGTCACGCTTTCACGGCCGTAACTTAAATGGCATTTTTAAATGATAAACAGGGCTCTCAATTTTTATTAATCGTATCTTTAAAAAATTAAATGAAAGTTTAATATACATGAAATGAAACGAAATGTTGATATATATTAAACATGATTTATCCTTATAACTATAAAATAATTATGTAATCATTTCTATATCGACAAAATTTGAATACCAAAATAAACATTTCAAAAGAAAGGTTAATCAGTTTGATAATAATTTTAAAGATGGTCAATATTTTTAACATAAACAACATTGAGAGTAACATAATTTAAAAGTTGATCTATAATTAGTGAAGCAGTTTAAGAGACATTCACAATTAATAATAATGTAACCTTTGCATTGCAATGGAAATCAAGATTTAACTGATTAATACCTTATACATTCAAAAGTCGACCCAAATTACAATAGTTATTATCATTTCCAATTTAGAATATGAGACTATTAGAAATGAAATTATACTTTGTTTGATTGATTAAGTAAAGAAATAATTATGATCTCACGTTAATTAAAAATAATTAATTGATTAAGCAGTATATATTAATATTTAGTATATAAGTTATTCATTATCCTGCATTATTAATTATTATATAATAATAATCAGTAGCTAAGTAGTCATGCTTGTGACTATTTATTATGCCTCTATAATTTTATCATATTTTTAGTAAATCATTGATTAATTAATTAAAATATAATTAATTATTTTTAATTAATAATAATATATTCAACACACATAAAAATATAATTACATATTTAAAATATAATTAATTAATTAATTAATTAGCTAATTTTGATTTAACTGTTGATAATTATAATTTTATTTATTTATTTATTTATTAAACTATAATTTATTTATAAATTAATTATTGGTCGTTAACTGTTAAATTTATTTTGTTATAATTAATAATAATTAATATATAATTAATTAATTGATGTGTTAAATAAAATATAATTAATTGATTAATTAGTACGTATTAATATTTAGTATATACGTTACTTATGACTTGCATTATTGATTAATGAGCTCGCATTATTGACTAATGACCCCATATATTTTTTATCATTTTAATTAAGTGTAATTTTTATATAATTAATTTACTAATTAAATTATAATTAATAGATTGATTACTTAACTAAGTATCGAGTGACTATTTTTTATTATATAATTTAAATACACTTAAATCATAGTTAATTAATTAATTTTCATATAATTAATAGTAATTAGAATATAATAAGTTATAATTAATCAATCAATTATTTATGATATAATTAATTAACTAATTAATAATATCTTAATTTTATTAAATTATAGGTATTGGTAACAAGAAAAACAAAATAAAATGCACGATTGTGACTTAACAAGTCACAACCGTGCATGAGAATCACGCCTATGACTTATTAAGTTACAGGCATGACTACTTACCTAAATATTACTATATAATAATTAATAATAATAATTAACAGCTGATAAGTAACATATATGATGAATATTAATATGTTCTACTCAATCAATTAATTATATTTTAATACATCAATTAATTTATTATATTCTAATTACAATTAATTATATCAAATTAATTAATTAACTATAATTTAAGTATTTTTAAGTCATGAAACCTACCTTTGAAGTTAATTAATGTGAACGAAGTTAAACACATTAAAACAAAGAACAAAAACGTGATTAATAGAAAAAGAACATCGACATGATCCCTCTCTTGAATTTGTAATAACGATTCTTTTTTGTTCTCACGACTTCGCAGAACTTAATTTCACTGCAATGAAATGATTTTTTTGATCTTGTCATAAAAATTGATAACCTTTTGAGGTAAATACTAAAGCTAACAGCGAAAACAATATCTTTCTTTTACCTCTATATCCAATTATTGGAAGAGAAATTATTAGCTAATATATGTCAAAGTAAAAACTTAAGACATTAAGAAGTTTAAAATGTTTTTTGATAAGGTAAAAGAGAAATAAGGTAGTTATTTAGTGTTTCTTAATTTAACTGTTTATGCTTTATTTATAAAGCAATTGATCATAACACATTCCATGGCATATTCCACCACAAGTAATTACATGTCATTATACCATATTTAAGTCCATAATATACTAACCTCATCTTCCTCACCAGGTGACGCGCCCATTTTTAGATTTGTGCTCCTTCGAGATTTGTTATCTACATCATCAAAGAATATGGTAGATTAGATTCAAACATATAAATTTAGGAAAATTAGATTGAAGTATGAGAAACTCATTTAGAAACGTACCTTGATAGAAGCATTTTAGTAACCAATGACTTGGGATAACACCATCGACTTCAATTCTCCTTCCAAAGATGACTATACTTTATGTTAAAATAATGTAACTGTTATATCCTTATGAAGCAAAACACAAAGCTACAAATTGGAAAGAGTTCCAAATATATGATTCTACGGGCACTAAGGCAAAAACTAAAGGTACTTAAATGCATGGCAGAATAAGGATGAAATACAAATGAGCATAAGTCTATTAGGTAAAAACTAAAAGGCACTGAAATCCATAGCAAAATAAGGGCAAAAGACAAATGAGCACGAGTCTATCAGGGTCATTAATTCAAAAAATTTTAGGAGTTTGAATAGACTAGTTGCTTTGCTGATTTGTGAGAATTCAATGCAAAAAGCTTGCACTTCAATGAACAAATCCTTCACTGAAAAACCACGAGAAATTGGTCAAAATGAAACAAAATATGAATATGTGTAGTTGAATGTACAAGAAAGAGAACTAAAAGGCAAGTGATTTAGACAAACAATGACATGAGTTCAGATACATGCAACATATTTATTACTTATGGGAAAGCAAGGACTTACAAACCATAACAAGTTTAATTTGTTCATTTT
Source organism: Erythroxylum plowmanianum (assembly GCA_025531925.1). Taxonomy (NCBI): domain Eukaryota; kingdom Viridiplantae; phylum Streptophyta; class Magnoliopsida; order Malpighiales; family Erythroxylaceae; genus Erythroxylum; species Erythroxylum plowmanianum. The sequence continues at coordinate 51,189,017 of JANVCQ010000232.1, read as the reverse complement.
CTATGTAGATATTTGACGTATTGTTTCCATCATCAATTATTATATTTATTTTCCAATATCAATCCAAGGTGAAAAAATATGTTTTCATATTCTTGATAATCCCTTAATTCACTTTGTTTTTATTTTCGGATTTTGTCAAGCGCTAGAGAACATATGTACATATGCATTACATAGATTTGCTAAATGATAAAAGGTTCAATAAACTTTGGATCGACAAAAAACCAAACGATAATAAAGCAATAAAAAAGGGAGCTTACTTACCATCCATGATTCTATTTGGAATCAGACTCTACAGGAAAGCACAAACAACACTAAATAGTTTATCTATATACTTGTCCTGGAAAAACAAACTTAACACTTAGATTTTAATAATAATGCACGGTTGAAAAGGTAAGAATCGAATAATAATAATAATTAAAAGAAAACAAATAAGGTCGTTAAATTGAGAATCCTCACCTGAGGAACCTTCGTGAGTTTGAGAATCCTCACCCGAGGAACCTTCGCGAGTTTAAGAGCAAGAAATGGAGGTATAACCCCAGCTCTTGTCGATTCTTCGAGCTGTTTGATTACGTGATAAAGGATTTGGTGAGTGCATTAAAGGCAGAAATTTCTAGAGATGTGTGTTAATTAAATTAACCTTTGACGTGATTGAAAGCATTTGATGGAATATTTATTAATTGGTAAGCATGGAAGAGTTATCACTGGTGGGAGCAAAAGAATACAAAGGTTACAAGTTACATTGAGTCATTCAAAGATTTAAAATTGAGAATTATATATTGAACAATGACTTAACCATGCATGCAGTCAAGCCTTTGACTATTAAGTCACATAAGTGATAACTTAGCTATATATATATACACTCTGAAGAGCTATATATGTCCTCAATATTAGTATATAATAATTAAAAATATTTAACAATTAATATTAATATGTACTACTTAATCAAATATTTGTATTTTATTTAATTAATCAATTAATTAATTATCTATTAATTATAACTGAACAAAAATAACAGTTAATAATCAATAATTAATTTATAAATAAATATTATTTTAATAAATAAACAAATTTATTATATTTTAATTATCATTAGTGACATTAAAATTAATTAATTACATTTTTATATGTGTTAAATATATAATAATTAATCAATCAATTAATTATGTTATAATTAATCATCTTAATTAATTAATTAATGATTTAATAAAAATGTTATAAAATCGTATAGGGCTATATATATATATATACTGAATATTACTATATAATAATTAATAATAATTAACACTTAATAATGCAGTAACATATATACTAAATATTAATATGTACTACTTAGTCAATTAATTATATTATAATACATCAATTAATTAATTATATATTAATTATTATTAATTATAATTGAATAAACTTAATAATAATTTAAAAATAAAGTATATTTTAATAAATCAATTAATTTATTATATTCTAATTACTATTAATTATATCAAAATTAATTAATTAACTAAAATTTAAGTATATTTAAATTATAGAATGAAAAATAATCACTCTATACTTATTTAAGTAATCAATCTATTGATTATAATTGAATTAGTAAATTAATTATATATAAATTGCACTTAATTAAAAATGACAATAATATATGGGCTAATTAGTGGGTCATGACAATCATTGATTAATTAATTAAAATATTATTAATTAGTATTAATTAATTATAATATATTTGACACATATTAAAAAAATTTCTTCTTTAAAATATAATTAATTAATTAACTAATTAGCTAATTTTGGATAATTAAGTATATAATACATTAATTAATTTATTAAAATATTATTTATTTATAAATTAATTATTCATCGTTAATTTTATTTAGTTATCATTAATAATAATTAATATATAATTATTACCGACGGAAAAAGAAGAACGGTCGGTAAATATCGAACAATTTACCAATGGTTTAAGGAATTTTGTCGATAAATATAATGCTTTTTATGACGGTTTTATATATTCCGTCGATAATTAAAAGTAAGAAATTTAAAAAAAAAATTTCGACATTAAATTTTATTTCATGATCTTATGATAAGTGTATAATTTCAACAGTTATGAATTATATGTGCTTAATAAATTTATTTGTTTATATATTTACTTTTTTTAAAACAAAAAATTGATTGATGATATAAAGTTAAAATTATCTGTATTGATAATAAAAGCATTACAGCGTACATAATAAGTCTTTGTAATTGAAAGCAAGTGACTATAACAATCATAATGTCTTGGTGATCGCGGGTGCTCTAAGGTGTTACCCTTCCCCTTTAACTCCTCCATCTCAAGTCTCAGCTGAGCTATCTGTTCCATCAATGTCTACATTAGGGATAAACCCTTTTATCAGCAAATGCCCATTAACTTTATCAATGGTAAGGAAATATTTGTGTTTGCACTTTTTACATAGACATCTGATCTTTGATTCATCCATATATACAGGTTGAAAACATGTATAATGAATAAAAACTTCAACTTCCTCAATAAATTCAGGATTAATGAAACCATCAGGGGTTAATTGTCTATACATCCAAGATCTATCTCGAAAACTCATTTCTGAAAAACTGTTAATTTAAAACAATGAATTTATAGTTAGTATCATTCATGTTAGCCAAAGATTACAAAACATCAAAGATAAGACTTGTGAAGCAATATAACAAGTTCTCGTTCTAACCCCTAGGCTCTTGGTTTTTTTCACCAATAAGCCTCACGGGAGCTCCATCACGGTGCCTACTAGCCACAATTGTTGACAGTCACAATTGTTGACAATTCTCCCACTTGAAGATTTGATTAATAATCAATCATATCTTCACATCATTCTTTTCTACTTTGTCGCTTTATGTTGCTTACATCTCTGTCAGGCCACACAAGAATCGACATCACATAAACTTGTCACCATTGATTGCTTTTGTTATAAAATCTATCAAGTTATCCATTGTATGCATTTTTTGCATGTCCACCGTTCCCTCTTCCACTTTCTTACGAACGAAGTGATATTGAACTTGGATGTATTTTGTCTTTCAATGAATTGCTGGCTTCTTTGTAAGATGCAAAGCACTATGACCATCACAATACAGAGTAATATTCTTTTGTTTATTCCCAAGTTCTTTCAACGACATCTTCAATCACACTACTTCTTTACTAGGTTATGTAGCTGCTACATATTCTACTTCTGTTGTTAACGTAGTCGCAATTGACTGCAGTTTTAAAACCCAGTTCACAGCTCCTTTAGCTAGTGTAAACACATATCTTGTAGTGGATTTACTTTTATCAAGACCACTTACATAATCAGCATCAACATATCTTTTGACAGTAAAATCTGATCCTCTATAACATAATGCAACATCTAAGGTTCCTTTGATATATTTGAGAATCCTCTTAACAGTATTCCAATGCTTTCGACCAAGATTCGCCATGTATCTACTAACTACTCCCAATGTATGTGCAATGTCTGATCATGTACAAATCATAGCAAATATTAAGCTTCCTACTACTGATGCATACAATACGTGAGATATCTCTATCCTCTCTTCTTCATTGCTAGGACTCATACTTGAGAATAACCTGAAATTAATAAGAAGAGAGGTATAAATTAACTTACAATCATGCATGTTGAATCGCCGTAAGATCTTCTTTAAATAATTCTTCTGAGAAAGCTAAATCTTCTTATTATTTCTATCTCGGTGAATTTGCATCTCTAAAATCTTATTTGTTGATTCCAAGTCCTTCATTTCAAATTTCCTAGTCAACTGTGCCGTCAATTTTTTGATACGATCATTATTGGGGCCTGCTACTAACATGTCGTCTACATGCAACAGCAAGATTATAAAATCATCTTTCTCAAACCTCTTGAAATATGTACAAGGGTCTGCATTCAGTTTGTTGTATCCAAGGCTCATGATGAAGGAATCAAATCTCTTATACCAACATCTCGGCGCCTGCTTTAAACTATATAGAGATTTGTTCAACCTTCAAATCAAGTTGCCTTTTCCTTTTTCTTCAAAACCTTCTAGTTGGAGCATATAAATTTCTTCTTCAAGATCTCAATAAAGAAATGCAGTTTTCACATCTAACCGCTTAAGATGCAAGTCAAATATAGCACACATTGCCATAACTACTCAAACTGTAGTGAGTCGAACCATAGGAGAAAATATTTCGTTAAAATCAATACCTTCTTTTTAATCATATCCTTTTATCACCAATCTAGCACGATATCGTTCTACTTGATCGTCACCACTCTGCTTGATCTTATAAACCCATTTATTGCCAATAGGCTTTCTTCCTTATGGTAGTAATACCAGCTCCCATATCTTATTCTTATGTAGAGCTTTAATTTCTTCCTACATTGCTATCATCCACTGAGATGTATTTGAACTATTTATTGCTTCTTGAAGAGTTAATGACTCTCCATCCTCAGTTAAAAGACAGTATGCAATATTGCTCTCTATAATATAATCTGAGTGCCAGCTTGGTGGTCTCCGAGTTGATCATACGAATCTGATAGACTTTGGAGTTGAAGTTTTACATGTTCACTTATCTCTATTATGTACCCCAATGATGTGAGTTAGAAAATAGAGTATTTAAAGTATTTAGGTACTCCATCGTCGAAGTGGATTTCACTATGCGTAAAGTATATAGTTTCCTCTTCAGAAAAATTTTGCTATGGAGTGATTTAGACTCATACAATTTTGCGAGGTGATCTCATATTTTCTTTGCAATCTTCTTTTTCTCTATGCTGGATAATACCCCAACTAAAGCCAGGTGAAGATTAGCTACAACTTTCCCGTCCATTTCGTTCTATTTTTCATCTGTGACTCTAGCTGGCCGTTTATTAATAGCAGTCAGACAATTATCTTTCCTCAAGATTCCCTTTATCTTCAATTTCCACAATGAGAAATTATTCTCATTGAACTTTCCAATCTCAAATTTTGTTGTTATTGATTCTATCACGAACAAAATTTAGCTCCCACTATTTTATATGAATAATACCCGTATATATAAATAATACCTGTATGTATGAATCGTCCTGTATAGGTAAATAGTACTGTATGTGCTTGTATGAATAGCACCGTATACGTGAATAGTACTATATACTTGAATTATAGTAACTACATAGTTTAATGTAAAAATAAATGTATGAACAATTGTTAGCTTTTGAGGTTAGTATTCACCAATTTTCACTGTGTGCACCCGAACTCCGAATAGATTATGGTAAAAAAAAATTTGTAATTTTTTCACCTCGCTCTAATATCATTTGTAAAAATCAGCCGGATTAGAGCAAGTTTGCTGGTAAATAGGACTTAAGGAATAGTAATAAATACACAGAATTTACTTAAAAAAGCTCAAAATTAGGATAAAAATTACGGACAAGGATATAAAAGTTTTACTATTGAGAAAAATTGAAAAATTACAAGAAAAAATTAGACATAAAAATATATAGAATATTTTTGTTTATCTTTTTCTTTCTTTTCTCTCTCACCTCACGTCTCTTCTCTTCTGTTTGTTATAAATTTCTTCCTGTTACTCTTGCCTTTGTTTACTAGGCATACCTTTGACTTTTCTAAGCATGGTGGGTAAGGTGCCTACAGTCACAATTGATGACATTTTCTTCTTTTATCTTTTTAGGTAACGTGTTCACAATTGTTGGCATTTTCTTCTTTTATCTTTTCAGGTAACGTGTAATATACTGCAAGACTTAGAAATTCCTTTTGTGAGATTCTTTTTTGCTTTCATCTTTTTAGGTAACGTGTGAAACGGAGAGCATTTCTTCTTGTCGTCAGAGGAAATATTGCTACTCTATAACTAGACCAAAGGCTGCTTTCGTTTATTTCCGGTGTAAATTGTCATAAATTTTTGTTGACAAGCTTAACAAATTGCTTGGCTCTTCTAATTGGATCGCTAGGTAGATAAAAATACATGTTACATCAAAGATCATTGTCGTTGAGACGATATTGATGTTGACATTGATAAGAAAATAAATTGACTGCAAGTGTTAGACTACCGAAGGAAGGGCCATTGTAAATTGGTGATAACCAAAAAAATGAAAGATAATTAATTAAAATTTGGAGAATCCTACACAGAGGCATCGGCAAGTTTCATTAAACAACTTTGGCTGTAAATTGTTAAATGCTCCTTTAATTATCAAGGGTACGAAGTAGTACTGAAAACTAAAAAGGAACAAAGATAATTAATTATAATTGGGAGAATCCTACACAGAGGCATTGGCATGTTTCATTAAACTTTGGCCGTTAATTGTTAAATGTTCCTTTAATTATCAGGGGGACTAAGTACTACTGAAAACTTAAATCAACTTTAGCTTTTAACGACAATCTTTCGACTCCCAAAGCTGTCAACGGAACCCAATTTTATAATCCTCTAACTATATAGAAGCCAAGTCACAGAGTTAAGCTTCTTGTTTGCAGATGGTTATTATTCTATTTTAAGTTGGTAAAGAATTTTATTATAGGCTGAAATTAAACAAAATCATCCATTATTTATTTACTTAAAAAAGTAAATAATATCTAAAATGTAACATTCAAAAGTAATTTGAGAAAGGTGAATTAAGCAACTCTTTTTATTTGCCAGAACCAGAAGTAACGAATAGGAATTATGACTAAGCATACAAAAGTAAATGGACGAAGATGCAGTTGGAAATTATTTCTGTTTACTAAATCAATAAAGGATAACAACAATGATTACAAAATAATTAACGAAAGATGGTGGAAGCCAATAAATATTTATTAAATAATTGAAAGGAAAAGGGGCAAGCAACTAAATTAAGGGTAGTAAACATGCAAAATTAAAAAGAAAGGAGTTGGAATAGGAGATTTTGTTATTTCAAGCATCTTTTTTAAAGTAAGTGGCTTGCCTTTTTCATATGACATCAGCAAAATTAACTTCTTAATTGGAATACGATTATGTAATTTTTAATTTCAAAAAAAAAAAAACTAATTAAAAATAAAATTTCAATTAATTATTGTCTCTTACCTCATTGTTTTTATTTTTCATTTTCGATCTTCTTTTGTTGTATTTGCCCACGTGACCTGCATTTATCATTAAGAATAACCGATGCTTGGTACGTATTGACTTTATGTTTCATTTTATATGAACAGGAAATAATTTTGGTAGTACGAATTTTAAAAAATAATAATAAAATTTTTAACTTATAATTTTTAATTATATTTTTGTTAATGTAAATGATGTGAGAGTCATGTTATGTTAGTATTTTTGCTATGTGAATATCGCATATTGTATTTGTGAAACATATGAATTATATTACTTAATAAATTCAAAAAATCAAATAAATTATGAAGTAAAATATACGAAAAAGTGTATACTTATTTTAGATTTTTGATATTCTTAATTTATTAAATAATAAAATTCATACGTAATAAAAATATAATTATGTAACTCATCGCATCATTCATATTAATAGAGAATTTAACGTTAGACAATTTTTGCTAAAAATTAAAATGATAAAGTTCATATTAGTATTATTAAATTAAATAAAATTACGATTTGTTTACAATTAACTTTTGTATTAATACGAAATTCTAATAAAATTTTTAAAATATGTGTTTCCTTGTTAACTATGTATTGATTTTGTTTTAGTAAATTAAAAAAATAATGCAATAAACAACTAGGTAGAATCAAATCTTTTATTCCAATTAACCAATTTTTACTATATTCTATTAAAATTTATCTACACAAATAAATATATAGACTGGATTAAGTTGTACAAGTTACAACAACCTATTGACCGTGACTCCTTGAGGTTGAAGAACATTAATTTCACGCGGTCTTTTCGGGGGATATAAATGTTGAGATGGAAAATTAAATGTGTGCTTATGGGTTCTATTCTTCTGTGACTAAATATTCATCGCATTTATGCATCACATGAACTTGTTGGCTGTGACACACGACAAACCAAACAACCGTTTGACCAATGATGATTCGGTTAATTTTTTTAATTTATGATTTGTTATAATTATGAAATTAATAGTTTATTATGTAAATTTTAAAAAATTATTTAAAAATACATTCGAAAAGACAAATTTTAATTTTTTATTAAATAAAAAATTAAAACTCACTCCTAGTAAATATTGTACTCAAAATTTTAGTATTAAATAATAAAATTTTAAAATTAATTAAATTCATAATTATTTTCTTTCCAATAATTATTAGATAACAAGAAGTAAGAATGCAATTATCATATAAAAAGCTGTTAAATAACAATATTCGTAATTATTAATATTATAAATATTTAATAATAATAACCAACCATGATTTATTTAGACTATATAATTATTAAATTATTAGGTAATATATATGTGAAAATAATTATTTTAAATTCTCTTTTTTATTATTTAGAAAAAGAAAACGTTAAAGCATATTTTTTAAAATATATCGTATCGACTATATATAGTTAGGGGGCGGTTGGTTTGCATGGGAGAATGATAATAGGAATGAGAATGAATATAGTGAGGAATGAGAATGGATATTATCATTATAATTATGATGGTTTATTACAAGGAATGAATGATTACTATTACCATTGACAATGGTTGGATTGTAAAAGATATTGAGAAATAAACATTTATTATATTTTAATTAATTAATTAATTATATTTTAATTAATTAATTACGATACATTGATTAATTAAAATACCGTAGTTAATTAATTATAATATTTTAATTAATGAATAAATTATATTTTAATTAATTATATTGTAACTAATTTATTAATTATATTTTAATTAATTAATTAATTAAAATATTTTAATAAGTTATATTGTATTTTAATTAGTTAATTAATTATATTTTAATTAATTAATTAATTACAATATTTTAATCAACCACTCATTTTTTATTTCTTACTTGTTAACCTTTTATCAAACTCATCAACCAAGCATAATAAATCTTTAGTGTTATATTTAATAAAAAAAGTTAAATAAAAGATTAAATGAATAAACAAATTCAAAAATTAGTATCCAAACCAAATCTAATAAGTTAGTTCCATTGTTAAGTTAGATAGAATCGGTTTTGGATGTCTATAAATCGAATTTGTGCATGGTTCAATTTTTTGGTGTATAGGGTATATTTTATATCAGCTTAAATTTTATAGAACTGGCATAATAATATACTAATAATGTCACCTTCTGGCCTTGTAAACTCTTTGCTCATGCATGAATAAATTGCCGTCCTCCCAATTATGTTTTTCCAGTTAAGGATTAATTCTTGACTTGTTGCACTTCACTTGTGCCTATAAATGCTTCCCAGGATCTGGTTTATGTGAACATCTGTCTCAAGTATGGCCACATTCGGATCATTTTGTCCTTTATCCCTCCAGTACTCTCTTTTCCTGACATTAACTTTTCTATTAGTGAAAAGTCCAACTTCAGTGACTCCACTGTGCCTGGAAGATGAGAGAGATGCCCTCCTGCTATTCAACCAAAGCATTTTTATCAAAAGCAATGCTTCTGGTGATCCTTTGGCATATCCAAAAACAGCATCCTGGGAGCTACAAGGACAGAACACAAGTGATTGCTGCTTTTGGGATGGTGTCGAATGCGATGAGCAAACAGGCCACGTAGTTGGACTTGATCTCAGCAGTGGTTGTATCTATGGCTCTATCAACTCCAGCAGCACGCTTTTCCGTCTTGTGTACCTTCAGAGGCTTAATCTCGGTGATAACGACTTCAACTACTCTCAAATCCCATCTCAGATGAAGGTTTTATCGCGTCTGACATATCTCAATCTTTCCAATTCTGAATTCTATGGCCAAGTCCCAACAGAAATCTCAGAGTTGTCTCACCTCTCTTCTCTTGACCTGGGAAGGCTCAGTCCTCTTGATGCATCTTTCGCGGTAGATAAACCCTTGCAACTCAAAATATCAGATCTTGTGAGACTACTTCAAAACTTAACCGCTCTTAAGAAACTTGACCTTAGTTACGTGAACATATCATCAACCGTGCCTGATAACTGGGGAAATTTATCTTCGTTAACGTTTCTCAATTTAGAGGGATGCCGGTTGTCGGGTCTGGTTCCATTTTCTATAAGTCAACTAACTAAGCTTGTTTACTTAAATCTTGGAGGCAACAAATTTTCAGGTAAGATCCCTCTTTGGTTGGATAAGCTGTACAATCTTACAACATTGATTCTTTATGTCAATTATTTGTCTGGTGAAATCCCTCCTCTGGCAAACCTGACACGGCTTACCATCTTGGATGTTTACTCCAATTCCTTGACTGGTCAAATTCCCCTGTGGCTCTCCAACTGTACTCGCCTGAATCATTTAGACATTGCCAATAACTATTTGCAAGGCACAATTCCAGAGTCTTGGTCGAACCTCGTGAATATTGTATACATTAATCTTCAGAGGAATAACCTCACTGGAACTGTCAGATTTGACATGTTCCTTAACCTTAAAAAATTAGAACACCTAAATATGCCTCACAATAACTTGTCGTTGGTCATGGCTAACACCAGTGTCAATGACACTTTTGCCAAGTTTTATCATTTGGGATTAGGTGATTGCAACATACAGTTACAGGGATTCCCAGATTTCCTTAGGTACCAAGATGAGTTGACATTTCTTGGTTTTATAAGGAATAGACTGCAGGGTATGATACCGAAATGGGTGGGTGATGTTCATAGTCCAAAACTACAGTTTTTGTTACTTTCAGACAATTCTATAACGGGCTTAGAGCAACCGTCCATGTTTTCCCTCTTCAAAAACCTGAAGATATTAGACATAGACGCTAACAAATTTGAAGGGCCAGCACCGATTCCCCCACCTTCCATTCTTAGGTACAATCTCTCAAGTAACTATCTTAATGGAGAGCTGTCACCATTGTTTTGTAACTTGCATTCTGTGCTTTTCCTCGATGTGTCTTACAACAACTTGAGTGGCACCATCCCACAATGTTTGGGCAACTTCAGTGATTCTCTGCTAGCGCTGATTCTAGCCAACAACTCCTTCAAGGGCGGAATTCCTAAGACATTTAGCAAGGGAAGTAGGTTGATGCTTGTTGATCTAAGTCACAACAGATTAGAAGGTCGGCTACCAAGATCACTGGCTTATTGTAAAATGCTGGAGGGCCTTGATCTTAGTGAAAATCACTTCAGTGACAGCTTTCCGTCTTGGTTGGGAGTTCTACCTAGATTACAGATCCTGACATTGCGGGAGAATGCTGGAGGGCCTTGATCTTAGTGAAAATCACTTCAGTGACAGCTTTCCGTCTTGGTTGGGAGTTCTACCTAGATTACAGATCCTGACATTGCGGGAGAATGCTGGAGGGCCTTGATCTTAGTGAAAATCACTTCAGTGACAGCTTTCCGTCTTGGTTGGGAGTTCTACCTAGAT
>JANVCQ010000232.1:51157137-51169532 GCA_025531925.1 Erythroxylum plowmanianum | reverse complement strand
ATAAAGTGTTACTTATCAAATTAAGAATCATAACATTTTAAGATATAATGTTACTGTAGATAGGTATTTTATAACATATTATTAAAAGTGTTACTATCTAGTATTACTGTATGTCATTTTTGTTGTAGTGTGGAAGAAAGGATGCAGCCTTCAATGAAGGGACAACGCAGCCACGCAGTTTGGAGCTACGTTTTTTTCATTTCCATTTGACTTCTTCATGAGTTTATCTAGGGTTTATGCTTTTGGATTGCTTGGCATGATGATTTATGGCTAGAACCTTAATTTCGCTTAGGGATGTGATATTTTGGTGATGCTTTAACATTAAACATTGCTAGAATTTATGACTGAATATTCATATACTTGTTTATTTTCTTTGGATTTATTTGTTCTTACTTTGGATCATTAGAAGTTTGCTTGGTATAAATTCACCTTTTAAAAAAGGAAGTTTTGCTAGAAGATTGAAGAAATTTTAGCTAGGATTTTCTTGTGAGTTGGGAGACCCAAGAAACTTAAGAGGTGAAAATAGAAGGTTTGGATTTGAAACTTAAAAAACTCTAGGAAGAACTTAAGTAAGGGATTACTAAGTGAAGTATAAAGTGGATAAATTAGTTCACCATTGGAAGAAGGGGATTAATTACTCTTAAAATTCACATACAAAGTGAGGATTTTTTATTTGTGGAGAATAGCTAATTCAATATTAAGGTTAGAAAAAAATCATTCCCTAAGAGAAAGTCATTCCCCATTAAGTTTAATACTTTTAATTAGTTAATTGTTGCACTCTTTTTTTAATTAGTTATTGCATAGATATGCCACATTCATAGTTATTTTGGTTGTATTGAATTGGGTAGTTGCTTAAAAATTCATTTGAGTTTTTAATAATTCCTTACATTGCTTTTAACTTAAAAAAAATTCACCACCGTTAGCTAGCATAGATTTGAACTTTCTCATAATCCCTGTGGACAGGACTCGATCCCTATCGATTTATTATTCACTTCGACAATCGTATACTTGCGATTTACGAACAAATTTTTGGCGTCGTTGCTTGAGATTAATGTTTGAATTTTTGTTTCTATAGCTAATTTGATTTCTACTTGTTGGTTTTCTTTTTATCTTTTTATCTTTTTGTATTCTTGTTTTCTTGAGCAGCTTGTGAGTAAGAGGTTGTATGCCCCGAATTACTAGTGGGCAAGAAAGACATTTTGACCCAGAGTTGGAAAGAACAGTAAGGTCATTTCGTCGGTAAAAGAAAATGAAAAATCAAGCGGAAGAACTTCAGAAAATTGAAAGAGAGAGGGATGAAATGGTTCAAAGATTAGCTCAGTTAGATGCCAAACTTGGTGCAGCTAATTTTAATGGAGGAAATGGAAGAGGAGATAATGTAAATGAACAGGAACAGTTACCCCAACGTCCTATCAGGGAATATTTCCAACCTACAGTGGTAGACAATTATTACGGTATCTAAAGACCTAATGTTCATGCTTAGAATTTTCTTATTTTGCCCGGACTCATCAATTTGATTCAAACAAATCAGTTTGGAGGGGCACCAATGAAGGATCCAAATAATCATCTTGCAGGCTTCCAGGAATTATGTGACATTATCAAGACTGAAGGGGCCACGTAAGATGACACTAGGCTCAATTTGTTCCCATTTTCTCTTTGGGACAAAGCAAAGAATTAGAATCATTCAATTTTTGCTGATAGAATGCGAATTTGGCAAGAGGTGGCATAACAATTCTTAATTAAATTTTTTTCACCTGTTAAAGCTACGAAGTTAAGAACTGAGATCAATACGTTTAGACAACATGACTTGGAACCATTGCATGAAATTTGGGAGAGGTATAAAAACTTTTTGAGAAAGTGTCCACATCATGGATATCAAGAGTGGGTATAAGTGGAAATGTTCTACAATAGGTTGAATGGCCATACTCGAATCATTGTAAATGCAGCAGTAGGTGGTACTTTGATAAGAAAAACATCTCAAGAAGTATATGCATTGCTGGAAGATATGCCTTCGAACAACTATCAGTGGCCTTGCGAGAGAACCAATGAAAATAGAGAAATTTTAGAAGTGGACCAAGTAACTTAGTTATCTACTCAATTGGCAGCCCTAACTAATTAATTTTCAAAATTCATGTCAAAGGAAAAACAGAATGAGCAGGTGGCAGCTACTATTCAATCATTCTACACCAATGATGAAGGGGTGGAACAAGCCCAGTTTGTTAACTAAAGGAATTTGGGATTTAAGTCACAACCAATGGGAAATTAATATGGTCAAAGCTATAACTCTAAGGAGCAATATAACTACGGTATTCAAAGAAACATGCCCCACCCACTAGGATATGGACCACCACCAGTAGAACGCAAACCCTCCTTAGAAGAAATAATTAGCACTTTTGTAACTAAGACAAGGAACCATTTCCACAAGAACGAGAAGGAGATGGGTGAGCTAAAGATGCAAGTAACTAGTATTGGGACTTCAGTGAAGGATTTGGAAGTTCAAATAGGACAACTTGCAAATGCTATTGGGAATTTGACCCAGAGGACATTTCCAAGTAATACTGAAACTAACCTGAGAGAGCGGTGAAAGGCCATCACTCTTCAAAGTGGAAAAGAATTGGAAGAGGTGAAACCTAAAGAAAAGAGCTCCACTCAATCCAATGATAACGAAGGAAAGAATACTTGTGAAGAAGCAAGTGCACCTACACAAGTTGAGAAGGAAGTTAACTTCGAGAAGAAACTAAAAGGGAAACGACAAACAAAAATCATCCCCAAGCTACCATATCCTCAAAGATTTCAACAAAAGAAAATTAATTATCAATTTGCAAAATTCCTTGAAGTTTTTAAGAAACTTTAGATCAACATTCCCTTAATTGAAGCTATTGAGTAAGTACTGAATTATGCAAAATTTATCAAGGACATTGTTACCAAAAAGAGGATATTTGGATACTATGAGACGATATTGATGACCGAGGAGTGTAGTGCAGTCTTGCAAAGAAAGTTACAGCAGAAATTGAAAGATCTGGGGAGCTTCACAATTTTGTGTGAGCTCGGCAACACATATTTTGGTAAAGTGCTTTGCGATTTGGGGGCAAGCATAAATCTCATGCCTCTTTCCATCTCCCAAAAGTTGGGATTAGGAGAGGTCAAGCTATTGATAATTTGCCTCTAACTAGCCGACCGTTCCTTCACTTGTCCCCAAGGTATTGTAGAAGATGTTCTTGTTCATGTAGACAAATTTATTCTCCCTACAGACTTTGTGGTGCTCAACACGAAAGAAGGTAAGGAGATCTCGATTATACTTGGGCGACCATTCTTAGCTACCAAAGGCGCAGTGATTGATATGCAACAAGAGGAACTAACCTTGTGGAGAAGGTGAGGTTCAACATATTCAGATCGCTCAAACATCCAAGTGATACACTGACTTGCAACTGAGTGGATGTCATATCCTCTTATGTGATAACATCGTTTCCTTCCCTTATATGTAAAGACCCATTATTGACATGTTTGAAGGTATGTTTAGAAAAGATTCTATGGATGATGAGGATACTTGCTTTATGATGGTATTGGATTCTTTTGAATACTTGAAAAATTTTGATCAAACCGAGCCTTTGTTTTTTGTGACTAATGCTGATGTTGTTGATGATGTGAAAGATGTTCACCCATCAATTGATTTAAAACCCTTGCCTGAAAATTTGAAATATGCATTCTTGGGTGCTAATCAAACTTTTACTATCATTATTTCATCTTTATTGACTCCTTTAGAAGAAGAAAAACTACTTAAGGTGTTAAGGGAGCTAAAAAATGCATTGGTTGGTCAATTTCAAATATTAAAGGAATTAGTCCTTCTGTTGGACAGACTTACTGGACATACATTTTACTGTTTTTTAGATGGGTACTCGGGATATAACCAAATAGTCGTAGCACCTGAAGATCAAGAAAAGACCACATTCAATTATCCTTTTGGCACATTTGTATTTAGGTGAATGCCTTTTGGTCTTTACAATGCTCCTGCTACATTCCAGCTGTTAGACTCTGAACTTTTCTTGGAAGTTAAAACTATTAAATGAGAAATTGTTGGCGATTAGTTATGAGTAAAGAAAAATGAGAATTTTTGAATTAGAAATGTATGGAGTTTATTTATGAATGTTTTTAATTACATATGGTTGCAAGGATTAAATGGCAGTGTTAGGATTTAGTTAAGGACTTAGAAGGTATTAGATGAAATAAGAAGGGGCAAAATGGACATCACATTAAATGACGGGCAAAATGGGAAAGTTAAGACAAAAATGTAGTCTTGTTTAAAGGAAGAAGAGGAAAAAGAAGAGCAAATCATGAAAGAGAGAAAGAAGAGAGAAAACATGGGAAGAGAAAAGAAGAAGAAATTGTGGGAGAGTTAGGGAAGAAGGAGAAAGAAGAAGAAAGAGGAGAAATCAACTTGCTTAAGGTAATCTTATTCATCTTTCTTCTTACTTAGTAGAAAAACAAAAGGGATTTGAGAGAGAAATGAGTTTATGTAGAAAGAAAGAAGAGAAACCTTAGATGGATGTTATGGATTTCTAAACTAGGTTTGAGTTTCTCCATCCTAGATAAACTATGGATAGGTTAAGTTTAATCTCAATTTTATCTTTTGATTATTAAAGCTTTATGAATTTCCATTTGAATGTGGGTTGAATGAAAATTTGGTTTGTTTTAGAAAACTAAGAAAATCTCACCCAAGAGCAAGAGGAAAGGAACAATTGAACTTAGATTTTTAAGCAATTTAGGTGGGTAATATGTTTATAATTATTATTGAGATGGGCAAATTGTTTACTTTTGTGTGTGTATGCTTAATTGCTTGAAATTGGATTGTTGTGAATGTTGGAAATTTCATTATAATGTATGATCATGTCATGCCTTGAAAGATGCTATGACATTTTGTATATTCGAAAAAGAGGAAAAGTATGAGATGCATGAAAATATGAATATATGTAATGAATTGAATTGAGCATAGAATTTTCTGGTGTTTGGGCAAGAGAGAAACCGTTTCATTCGTCACGTGCATGTTGACCTAAAGCTTTCTCTCAATTGCCCGCTTGTGGCATATGAGCTCCTACGAATTGGACTCATTTTGTTCATAGTATAAACTTCAGTTTTTTCATTTTGATCCATGGAACTCTGAAGTCATTTGTTTGTGTATTTCATCTTTGATTTGTCAAGTATGATACACAATTGAGTGTTATATTTTGATGGATAAATATTCATGATATGTTCTATGTGATGACATTTTGAACTATGAGTCTGTGAACTGGAATTGTGGATGATTGAATTGCTAGATTAAAATGAGATATAGATGTATATATATATATTGACGCATATATATATGTTTAATTGTGTGACTCATTTTCGATGACTATAAATATATTAGCTACTGAGCTGTGTAGCTCAACCCATTATTTTTCCCACTTCTTAGGTTCAGGATAAGAGAATTGTTGCTCCTTGCAAAGGCTTTGGCAACTCCAAGATAGCTACATTTAGTAATTAAGTTAGTTGAGAAACTTCTAGTACTTAGAATCATATTAAGCATGAGCATTCATGATTGTATTTTGTACTATGCTACTGATGGTTTGGTTATGTAATATGGAGTTGTGCAAAAAAACTCTATTTATTGAGAATTGACAGTAAAAGTTGCAGAGATTCACTTTTGAATAGGTGTAAAACTTACTTTTCTGTTAAATAGTCATTATGGCTGGAAACAAAATGGTGAGTCAGATGATGGCTTTTAGATGGATTTTCTTTAAGTAATTTGTTTTAAAGGGAGTTTGGTATGTATGAACGTCAATGTTGGATTCAAGTATATATATATATATTGACAGTAAAGAGAAAAGAGAAAAAGGGGTAAAAATGTGGTCTGAAACTTCCATGATTAAACTGTATTAATCTAAGTAGATTTTGACAAAATTGTCTTTATGAAATTTTTTTTAGCTTTTTAATGATATGAAGTCTAAAATTTTTGGATTTCTGGATTGAAAGTTATGGGGGTTTGAAGTGAGGGTGTGCGAATGGAAAGTCGCGATCATACTTATCGACCCTTGATTTTGTTCGAAAAGTTGATCTTCGCCGTGACAAACCTTTCCTGAAGGGTGTTTCTGCATTAAATTTTGTAACTTTGCTACGGTGAAGCCAAACTTTTGCCGCTGTGTATTTGTCCTAAAGATACGTGTACTAATCCTGAGACTTCGCCGCAGCAAAGCCAGAAGTTCATCTCGGTGAACTTTTCCCAAAAGGTCATCTGCGCTTGACCTTCATAGTTTGTCGCGACGAAGCCAAAAATTTGCCTCGATGAGCTACACGAAAGGAGACTTCGCAGCGGCGAACCCGCCAATGCTGAAGCTGAAATTTTCTTACCCTATCTTCTTATACAATGCCTCGTAATAAGTATCGAGACCCGGGCGTCAACATGTTTGGTATCAGAGAAAAGTTGGACTCTAGAAACGGGCCCAACATGTTTGGTATCAGAGCCCACAGTTTCTAACGATTCCTAGGCTTAGAATATGTATGCTATGAATTATTATGATATGTGACTAATTGTTATTTTTGTTAAATTGATTGATTGCATTATGTGACATGCATATCATACATACATGTAGGAAATAAGATTTAAAATGAAAGTAAGCTAAAAGCTAATGTCTTATTGAAGGAGTAAAATACCACCTCATAAAGAACATGAGGAGTTTTAAAAGGATCTACTGCACCTGATTCCTCACCATTAGAGAAGAGTATTGAGGAGTATAGAATCCCAGTAATTGCAATCGCATGAGTCACATGTATGAACTTTCGTTAAGAGGTTAGACTATTAGAAATAATGAGAAGAATGATGTTTTGTCAGAGTGTAAAATAAGGAAAGTTTGTAGATATTTAGAAATAAGAAATATTACGTAGTCTGATATGTTAGACATAGATTCAGTATTTGTGGTTATGTCAGCAAATATGGTAATAGAATTTTGTTGTGGATATGTATTTGAATTGATATGGATGTGAAAATATTTTCATGAATTGACTAAGAAAGAAATAGAGACATAGGTGGAAATGACAAGATTTAAGGTGTAGAAGCAAAGTGGAATTGAAAGGTTGAACTTGGAATTTAAAATAATTTTTTAATTAATGTGATAAGAGTTATGATCTGGTATAAGATTGTGTTAGTGAATTTGAGATCAGAATTTCAAGATGCTATGCATCTATAATTCTAAATTGATTAAGAACATCCGTATGAAAAATGAAACAAATGATAATGATATATGTAGAAGTTCTCAAGGTTATGTCGATCAGTTATTATGAGTACATATCCGATAATGTGGTTACATTGGTGAATAATGTGATTGAGTACATATGAGATCTATATTTGGATATGGTATAGGAGGTAATCTATGATCCCTATAAAATTATGAGATGAATCAGAGTAACGTAATGGAAGTATGGTATAAGTGATTATGTTGAAAAGGTAACTACTATGGAGGAGTATTTTTTGAATAGTCATAGAATATTTAGAGGTTGTTCAGAATCAATTGCGATTGACGTATCATTAGCATAAGATATAAATTGGTGACCTGTCGAAATTACTTTTGCACATAAGATGTAATGATCTTGATGGTACATACCAAAATATAAGAGTAAACGAATATGTCTCTTATTTCATTGAGTTTTATTATAAAGAATATTTTGATCATGTAAAGTGTGACAGCGATTGAAATTATTGAAATATCATGAATAGTTGAAATTGATCTTAATGAGGCATTAAGAATGATTGAAACAGCAATGATGAATATAGTTGATTAATAAAGATTATGGAAACAATGTAGATGATTGAGGTAAGAAACCTTTTTATGATAGAGATGTTTTATCGAATCATATCACGTGAATTAAATGTTCCATTTCGAGGAATGAATGATTATTAAACAAATCAAAAGTGACTATGGGAGTCAGTTAGGAATAGGACTCAGGCATAAGAAGTTGAATATGCTATAAAAAGTGCATGAATTTTTGTTTCATGAAATGTAGCTGACATATATTATTAGGTTTATGAATTTGAAGTGATGTTGTTATTGTTAAAGAAACTTAGGTATGATAAAAAAATTGAAATGTGAAAACAATTGAATATGATAAATGCAGTGAATGATTGCATATAACATGAAAATTGATCTGTAGTAGAATTTGCGCAACTTAAGAAAAACAGAAGAGTTACGTGGATCAACGCTGAAGAGATATAGAATAGCAATTAGAGGATAAAAGTGTTTTGAGAGTATCGTATCATGTTGATGAGGTGTGTTGCAGTTCGATAAAAAGGGTAGTGAAATTGTAAGAAACCTAAGATATATTGTGGAACCAGTTAAGATAGTACGGTAGTTAAATAAGCAACTAAATTGAGCGATTTTGCTGAAGGTAAGAATTTTGAGGTCAAAATTCTTTAAGGGGGAGAATTCTTAAATCCCAAACTTTTCTTGAAAGTTAGAACTATTAAATGAGAAATTGTTGGCGATTAGTCATGAGTAAAGAAAATTGAGAAATCTTGAATTAGAAATTTATGGAGTTTATTTATGAATTTTTTAATTACATATGGGTGCATGGATTAAATGGAAGTGTTAGGATTTAGTTAAGGAGTTAGAAGGTACTAGATGAAATAAGAAGGGGCAACATGGACATCACATTAAATGAAGGGAAAAATGGAAAAGTCAAGACAAAAATGTAGTCTTGTTTAAAGGAAGAAGAGGAAAATCGTGGGAATTAGAAAAAAAGAAGAGAACATCGTGAAAGAGAGAAAGAAGAGAGAAAACGTGGGAAAGAAGAGAAAAGAAGAAGAAGTCGTGAGAAAGCTAGGGAAGAAGGAGAAAGAAGAAGAAAGAGGAGAAATCAACTTACTTAAGGTAATCTTATTCATCTTTCTTCTTGCTTAGTAAAAAAACAAAAGGGATTTGAGAGAGAAATGAGTTTGTGTAGGAAGAAAGAAGAGAAACCCTAGATGGATGTTATGGATTTCTAAACTAGGTTTTAGTTTCTCTAACCTAGATAAACTATGCGTAGGTTAAGTTTAAGCTTAATTTTATCTTTTGGTTATTGAATTTGGTTTATTTTAAGAAATCAAGAAAATCCCATCCAAGAAGAGGAAAGGCACAATTGAACTTAGATTTTCGAACAATTTAGGTGGGTAATATGTTTATAATTATTATTAAGATGGGCAAATTGTTTACTTTTGTGTGTGTATGCTTAATTGTTTGAAATTGGATTGTTATGAATGTTGAAAATTTCTTTATGATGTATGATCATGTCATGCCTTGAAAGATGCTATGACATTTTGTATATTCGAAAAAGAGGAAAAGCATGAGATGCGTAAAAGTATGAATATATGTGATGAATTGAATTGAGCATAGAATTTGCTTGTGTTTGGGCAAGAGAGAAATTGTTTTGTTCGTCACATGCACGTTGACCTAAAGCCGTCTCCCGGTTGTCCGCTTGTGGCATATAAGCTCCTCTGAATTGGACTTTTGTTCATGGTGTAAATTTTGGTTTTTCCATTTTTATCCACGAAACTATCAAGCTATTTGTTTATGCATTTCATCTTTGATTTGTCAAGTATGATACATAATTGAGTGTTATGTTTTGATGGATAAATATTCATGATATGTTCTATGTGATGATATTTTAAACTATGAGTCTATGAACTGGAATTGTGGATGATTGAATTGCTAGATTAAAATGAGATATAGATGTATATATATATGTATATTGATGCATATATATCTCCACATCCTCTGCACTACCAAGTGTAATGGAAAACGAAGATACCTATCGGAGAAGAAGAAGCTTAAATTGAAGCACAAAGAAGCTCTTGGAGATGTCAAAAACAAGTTTGACGGCTTCTGGAGACTCTCCAAGCTCGTCGTTCCTATCCAAGAAGACCATCGGAAGGACTTTCTTAGAGTCTCCGATGGCTTGCAAAACAACTACGTAAACTTGCGATATAAATGCAAACGACGAAAAAAGGTCTATATGAGAAAAGTTAAAATGATAGACTTTTTTTTTAATTCTAAATTTTAGATTTTTATAAAATTGTATTTTAGTTTTTAAAAAAGTTATTTCTATTTTAAAAATATTTTTAAATTTTACAATCAAATATTTATTTAAAAAAAAATAACTTTTATAATAAAAAAAGTACTTATCTATACTTCAAAAGTTCAATCAAACAGAAATTTAGTGTTGCCATTGTTTGGTTAATTACCAGTAAGGTTCGTTCCAAAGGGGTGAAATTTGTTCTGGGCTCCTCCTGTTTCCGATTGTTTTGATTGGATATGGAAGCGGGTCTAGTGCAGGCTTTTCCAATGGACTCGGGCTTTTCAACATTGACGAGCATAGATGAAAACCGAAAAAAGGGAAGCAGAGCAGAGCAGAAGGGAAAAGTGAGTACACGATTTTGCATGGGTATCTGGAGAAGTTCTTATTCTGTATTATCCGTGCAAAGATGTGTCTAGTTCACCTTTTCCTATTTTCCTCCCACCCCTTCTTTTTATTTAGTTCTAAAAACCATACCGCAATACTAGAGCTCAGACATCTAGGATACATTTACGACATACCGGACATGTTGTGTTTTTCATAAACCAGTAGTCTATACAATTTGCATGGAACACGTGTTTACACAAAGGAAGAACTGTACACACATCCTCATCCTCGTAATCATCCAAGCAGATTGAACAATCTCTGGACTTCGCTTCCAATTCTATGCCTCCATATCTTACAGGTAGACACAACTGCTCAACGAAGTTATTCTCCTCTTCCTCTCTGCTTTCGTCTTCATCCCATGGAAGTTCGTCTGGTGTTTCGTATCCTGGAATGTTGTGCCAAGTCCCAGCTTGATTTTCTCGTATTCCTACTTCGATGTCATCCTCAGAGGTTTCGAACTGAAGCCCATAAATGCATTCGCAAACCATGTAAATGAAGATCACGATCATTGATGCAGCTATAGCACAGAATGTCAAGACACAGACGAGCATGATCACGGCAAGAGCAAGACCAATTGCAGTAGCCAAATAGTAATGATACGGACTATTTACCGGCGAGAAAACTGAGTCTTGGAAACCCATATCGCAGTTCAATTTTACCGTCAAGGTTTCTCGATAAAAGGTTTCGTGGGAAGCCATGGCCATATTAAATTTTCTTGATAAAAAAATTGTTAACAAAACCCTGATGGACAAATGTTCTGTTCTGTTCTGTACTAATAACTAAGTAGTTTTAGCTATTAATTTTGGGTTGGCAAAATCAAACGCTTCCATTATAGAGAAGTTCAGTTCCTGCCTCGTCATTATTTGGTGCATGGAACTCTTAACTACCCGACCCAGAACTATAGGTGAGCTCCATAACAGCAATCCGGCCAAATCCATTTATAGAGAAAATAACTTCTTGTAAAGAATGGATAACAAGATAATCTGCATTTTGTGAACTAGTGTTTTCTTTTCCTTTTTTTTTTTTTCTCTTTTGGGTACTGAAAAGTTATATGATAAATTTGTCTTCATTTTTTTGTACCTACAAAGGCTGTATTGTGTATATATATAGTGTCAAAGACCTTTAGCTCTTTGACATTTTATGACTTTTTCATATGTTTTTAATTTAAAAGGACTAAGTTCGAATCCCATCAGCCTGACTGTTAATATGTAGAATGTCAAAATTTTTACAGTGGCAATATTTTAGAATGATTAACTCGAAATTTGTTTCTTTTGATTTATTGAAAGTAGCAAATATATTAACCAGAATCATGAATTTATTTAAGCAATTAATTAAGTTGTCCAATTTGATTGGCGTAAACTTTAGTCGTTAACTACTTGAACATTAGACCAAATTAGGCACTCAAGGAAATAACTACGATCGGCAAAGTTGGGTGGTTCTTCGTCTACTTGTCAATGCAAATGAAATGGAACGTATGTTGGCATTCCGGAAGAATTGGAATCATTGCAAAATTCTCCAAGCAAATACCACAGCTTCCGGGGCGTGAATTTCCCTTGCTTTGGAAGTTCACTTCCTCTAATATTGCTATAATGGAGAAAAAATTAATATGCGATGTAGCCTTCTCAATCCTATCATAAACCTTGCCAGGACTTTGTTGTTAGACATGATGATAATCTATATACATGTCTATTATAAAAAATAAAATACGGAATATTATTACGTACCTCCTGCTATTGATGTTGAGAGATCTTGAATAAATGTGAGAGGGTTCTTCTAAGCTTTTACAAAATACAAATGATGGTGTATGTAGAATTATCTTGTTAAGCCTAGGGACCCAATCCTTATATATGTCATGTTGTCTTCCATCAAAACAACCGAAGGGCATGATGGTTCAAGTGAAAGGGCATGACTCTTCAAAGAAACAGACA
>JANVCQ010000232.1:51144139-51157037 GCA_025531925.1 Erythroxylum plowmanianum | reverse complement strand
ATATACATGAATTTAAAATCAAACATAATTTAAATCATGCAATTTAATAAAATTAGGCTAACATATAGATTCTATATTTAAATTCAAAATAAATATGGACCATAATGCAAATACTGTATATTTTACACTGCCATTATACAGTACATTTATGGCTGACCAAATAATTTATTATTTCCAAGTATAAACTCAAAAGTTTCAATGAACCTACAAAGTATAAGCTTCAACCATGTGCGGCCTCTCTTAAATTCATTTTTGATCAAGAATTCATGCAACAACAAAAGCAAATGGTGGGTCCCGTGAGAAGCTTTTTGACTTACAAAAAATATAATAATGCTTGATAACCAAGAGATGCAATAAGCAAGTCTTCTGCATCCATTGCATCCTTTATTCAAACTTTGCAAACAATGGCCCACATTGAAAAGTTTTGTTGAAAAATGTCAGAGGAAAGCATGAAACCGCTTATAACCATGGGTCCATGCTGATAACCATGGGTCCGACGTTGAAAAGTTTTGATAAACTTTCAGAAGTTGTGTAGAATGACAATTAAAGCAGACACGATGGGACACGTTATTAATTTGCAATTCAACAAAGAGTGAAAAGCACGGAACGCTTCATCTTCAACCTCTTCACGGGTCGACTTGACCCACATCCAACCCATAGAACAAACTAACCGTATCTTAACTTTTTAAACTCTATTCTTAATGATTCAAAGGCTATTTCAAGCGGAATGACATTTTGCACAGGACAGTGACTTCTCTCACATCAATATATGCAATAGGAAAAACACCCAGTCATGCATATCGTTACAGAAAATTAATTACATCAAGGCAGAGAAAAGTATGCTCTGATACCAACTGTTAGACATGATGATAATCTATATATATGTCTATTATAAAAAATAAAATGCGGAATATTATTACGTACCTCCTGCCATTGGTGTTGAGAGATCTTGAATAAATGTGATAGGGTTCTTCTAAGCTTTTACAAAATGTAAATGATGGTGTATGCAGAATTATCTTGTTAAGCCTAAGGACTCAATCCTTATATATGCCATGTTGTCTTCCATCAAAACAACCGAAGGGCATGATGGTTCAAGTGAAAGGGCATGACTCTTCAAAGAAACAGACACGACCCATAGCAGGACTTTGTCTCTTTTAAACCAAGGTTATGTTCTTTTTCTCTCTGGTAGAGAAGCCAACAGCAAAGAAAATCTAGAATTTAATCGACAAGGAGGAATTACGATTTGTCTTAGTTATGGATTTAGGGGTGAATTACAGACTCGATTAGATTAATGAGTTTGCCTAATTGTTTGAGTAGTATAAGGTGTAATTAAATTGAACTTAAGCAGAAAACTATATAAAAAGATATATAGTTAAAAATAAAGATTATTTAATATTCTTATCATACCTTTTTATGATGAATATTAACAAACACAGTACATAAGGCTCTCTATTTTGTGGAAATCTGGGGAGGGACATAATGTACATAATATTTCCTTTGCATTTTTTCAAAGAAGTTATTTTTATTTTTTGGACCTGTAATTTTATGGTCACAAAAGAATAACTTTACGAATTGTTCAACTTTTCACCCTCTAAAAATTGAATCGATTGAAGATATTAAAGAAAGTTAAACTTTTTAACTTTTAAAAAGACACTTAAAATTAATACTAACTATCCGAATACATATCATACCTTAGTTGATGATAATACAACATATCATACCTTAATTGATGATAATACAACATTATATAATAAGATGTACAGTGGTAGACAAAGGTGGTGGGTAAAAGGAGATAATACTAATTAATATTTTTAAAAGATGACGGTGTACAATGTGCTATGTAGACGAAATTTAGCTTTATGATTATTATTTAGATTTATAAACAATCAATCAACCAGAATCATACACAGTTCAAATAAATAATAATATATGTACAAATAAAAACACTAACCTTGATCCATTGCACTGCGAAAGCATACATAACAAAACTTGATGGATTTGTGTTCTTCTAAACCAAGATCTAGAAACCAAATGAATTCTACTTATGGAATAGAAAAAACTGACAAAACCTTTTTTAGAGGAATGTATCTGGCTTAGGGACCATAACCCTTTTATAGTCAGTTTAGACTTATGGGCCATTGTGGGTCCATTAACCATAATGACATATAATGAGCTTCTACATCAGGCCCATACTATTATTTAATTAATATTTCTATAGGCTTAATTAATTTACCAAATTAGATCACATTTTATTAGATCTATAACTGAGTTTAGAAACCTATGTATATATATTTACACACGTAGCTCATAAAACTCCAACAATCTCCCACTTAAGCTACGTGTACTTCTGGATAATGTATATAGAAGAAAACTTAATGTGCGCAAACTTGCTATCTCATTCCAGAAATATACCAACACAATCTGATCCATCAATTTTACTAGTGTATGATCAATGCGGCTTTTGTCATCTAATTTTGTGACGTACTAAACCGAACAATTATCATAATACTAGCAGAATCAATGATATAGATTAAGTATGGATGCGTAGAATGGAAATTACATGTGATGTGATCATAATCATGTCTATTTCCAATTGGTCCAAAATTTGTGACTCAAAAAAGTCTCAAAACACTTTCTAACCTTATGCAATATCGCAACAGAAAGTAAATTCTATATGTTCAAAATTTTCATATATACATGAAATTCATTATATTTCATAAACCGAAGTCTATACAGAAAGATAACTTTAAACCTTAGAAACTTAAACCTTAAAACATAAACTTTAGATGTCAAAGAACATACATAGAAGTAAAAGATTAACTCTCACTAAAGTGACATGTCTGATAGATCTACTACACCTATATTGGCCACATGTACATGAAACACTGAAGGTGGCAACCCTTTGGTGAGTGGGTTTGCGATATTGGAGTTTGTATCAATATGTTCTATAGACACTTGAAGATTCTGAACCATTTCTTTCACAGCCAAATATTTGATATCGATATGCTTTAATTTCGACGAACTTCGGTTGTTATTTAAATACAGCACAGTGGCTTCATTATCACAATAAATCTTTAGTAGTCGTTTTATATCATCAACCATTTGCAGCCCAGTGATAAAGTTTTGCAACTATATTCCATGACATGATGCTTCATAGCAGACTATATATTCTGCCTCTATGGTAGAAAAGCTACAAGTTTCTATTTTTCACTTTTCCATGATACAGCTCCTCCACCCATTATAAAAACATAACCTGAGGTGGATCCTCTACTATCTAAGCATCCAGCGTGATCAAAGTCAGTGTATCCAATGATTTCCAATAGCTCTAACCGTCTGTATGTGAGCATATAGTCCTTTATTCTCTGTAAATACCTCATAACTCGTTTTGCTACTTTTCGGTAATTCATTCCTGGGTTACTTAAATATCAGCCCAACATCCCTGTTATGAACGCTATATCAGGACGTGTACATACTTGTGCATACATGAGACTCCCTACAATCGAAGCATAAGAGATTTTATCCATCTCATCTTTCTACGTGTCCAATTTAGGACATTGGAGCAAACTAAACTTATCACCCTTTAAAACAGGAGTGTCTCCCGGTGCACAATTCTGCATGTCATATCGGCTTAGCACCTTATCAATATAGGTCATTTGAGATAAACCAAGTATACCTTCCTTACGATTCCAATGGATCTGTATATCTAAGACAAAAGATGCATCACTAAGATCTTTCATTTCAAATTTCTTTGACAAAAATTTATTAGTTTCACACAATAAACCCATATGTCTGCTTGCTAGTAGAATATCATCTACACAGAACACCAGGATAATAAATTTGCTCCCACTGAACTTGATATATATGCATTGATCAATGATGTTTTCCTTAAAACCAAATGAGGTTATTACTTGATCAAATTTATGGTACTATTGGTAGGATGCCTACTTTAAACCATAAATGGACTTCTTAAAATTTGCAAACAAGGTGCTTTGAATCATTGGATTCAAAGTGCTCTAGTTGCGCCATGTATATTGTTTCATCAATGTCTCTATTGAGAAACGATATTTTTATGTCTATTTGATGTAGCTCGAGATCACAATGAGCTACAAGTGCCATAATGATTCCAAAAGAATCCTTTGTTGAAACTAGATAAAAGATCTCTTTATAATCAATGCCTTCCTTCTAAGTGAAGTCTTTGGATACTAAGCGTGCCTTATATCTTTCAATATTACCACGTGAGTCCCTTTTAGTTTTAAATATCTATTTGCAACCAATCGGTTTTGCTCCTTTATGTAAATCAACAAGATCCCAAACGTTATTATCTTCCATTGACTTGATCTCCTCCTTCATGGCTTCAATCCACTTATTAGAGTTTGACTATGATTTGGCTTTGACTTACAGATCTGGGATCATCCTCCACCCCAATGTCAAATTCACGTTCATTGAGATATACAATGTAGTCATATGATATTGTACTTCTCCTTTCTCTAATGGATCTCTTAATAGGCACTTCTAATTGAGATTATTGATTTTCATTGCCTTGATCAGGCAATGTTTCCTGATCAACAGTCGGAGGTATGGCAGGTAACATTGTGTTTTCAACATTATTCTGATTTACAATTTGAATAGTATCAGGAATTGTTAACTCATCACTTTCAATTGTAACTGTAGTGGGAATGTTAACACACTCCTCTTCAAACACAATATCTATATTTTGATTACTCCCACTGTAGTCAACATCCTTAATAAATTTGGCATTCTATGTTTCGAAAAAGGGTGTAGTTGAGGGATTATAGAACTTGAAACCCCTCAACTTTTCTGGGTAACCTACAAAGTAACAGCTAATAGTTCTTGAGTCCAGTTTCTTTTCATTTGGCCTATACGGCCTTGCCTCAACTGGACAACCCTAGACATGTAAGTGTCTAATACTAGGCTTCTTACCTATCCACAACTTGTATGGAGTTTTAGCTACTGCTTTGCTAGGAACTCGATTTAGGATGTAAACTGCAGTTTTAAGTGCTTCACTCCAAAGTGATTCTGGTAAAGAAGAATAACTAATCATACTTCTCACAATGTCCTTAAGAGTTCGATTTCGTCTTTCACTATACCATTTTGACTAGGAGTCCCAGGCATGGTGTACTGAGCAACTATATCACACTCAGTCAAATATTTGGCGAAGGGTCTTTGACATTGTTCACCTAATCCATTATATCTGCCATAGTATTCACCACCACGGTCATACCTGATAGCCTTTATTTTCTTGCTTAGTTGATTTTCAACTTCAGCTTTAAAATTCTTGAACACATCTAAGGACTGTGACTTCTCATGAATTAAGTACAAATAACCATAGTGAGAGTAATAGTCTATGAAACTAATAAAGTATTGTTGTCCATTCTGTGAAGCTGTAGGAAACGGACCACATATATCTGTATGAATCAGTCTCAATAGTTCACTACACTGGTAGAAAAAAGTGGTGGGTATAAGGAGATAATACTAATTAATATTTTTAAAAGATGATGATGTACAATGTGCTGCATAGCACCTTTCTATTACCTCTCATTTGTTCCATATTATTTATTCCTCTTAATTCTACACTTAATGGCATCTCACTTTTTCTACTATATTTTACAACGTAACAAATGCCTTATTTATGAGTAAGTGAAGTCTCATTTCTCTAGATATTTCTCCATTCAACTGCTTTTTTCTCTCTTGCAGGTAGATATTTCTAGATATTTCTTCTTTGAAATTTACCATCTTGCTTTTGGTAGACACATATAGATATTTGTTTCACTTGCTTGAAACTTTTTTGGTGTTGTCAGAAATTTCTAGAAAGAGATAAGTTAGCTCTTAGAATCATCCCAAGTTGCTTTCAAAATTATTTAGACTTGATTGTTTTTAGTACCTTAGGAAATATATCTATAACTTGATATTTTGTTTTGATATATTTCATCTCAAGTTTACCTTGCAACACCTTTTCTTAGATAAAATGATAGTGTAGCTCCACGTGCTTGGTTCTTACATGAAAAATTGAATTTTTAGCCAAGCAACCTACAAACTAGTCCCGCCTAAAAAGACTTAGGGGAGCTGAATATAATATTACTAAAGTTTACTTAGGACTTAATTTTTAATAGAAAACTTTGTTGAACTAAAATACAGGTAGAAAATCTTATATAGAAAGAACTTCTCTTTAATAGTTTGTTGTGAATTTTATTAGCATCAAAAAAATTTTGTTACACTTGTTTATTTAGTTATTATATTTCTTTATTTCGTATTTTTCTTTTCCTTTTCAATTACTTGTTTGTTTTATTTACTTATTTGTTTGTTTGTTTATTTATTTACTTACTTTTATCTTTATTTTTATTTTTTATTTTTTCATTTATGAAATCATTTGTTTATGAATCTTTTTCCAATCGTTTTGAAAAAAAACTCAATCGGTTTATCATAAATAATCTCTCTACTACTAGGAGTAAGGTTGTGTTCTTCTAGACCTTTTTAGAACCCACTTCTTGACATGATTTTTACTGAATTGTTATTGTTGTCCTTGTAGTCAATTGGTTGATGTATATCTTTTAATAACTACGTTAACAATGTGCATTCTAAAGTTACCATAACTGCTACTGTATACTCCATTTCTGTAATTGATAAAGATATGGTAAGTTATCTCTTGTTGCACTAAAACATGATTCTAGATCTAAAACTAAACTTATTGAATGACGAGTATCATAGTCACGAGTATAATTAACATCCCAATATCCCATGACTTCACATGAAAAAATTTTCTTGTATACTATCATATAATGGATAATACTCTTAATATATCTCAAATACAACATCCAAATGTGGCCTTTTCAGATTTTGCATAAATTGTCTTACCACATCCATAATGTATGATATGTTAGGTTGTGTTAGAGTTAGGTAGATTAAAGGACCCACTAGTTGTTTGTACATTATGATATCCTTCAATTCCTCCCCTTCTGTAGATCCTAGTTTAGCATTAACTTCTATTGGTATTAAAATTAGCTTACAATTCCTCATGTCAAGTTTCTCAAGTGGATTTTAAGCATAGCATAAATAACTCATTTTTGGTTCTATCTATTTCAAGTCCTAAGAGGTGATTTAACTCTCTAAGTTTTTCAATTGAAAGCGTATAGACAAATTGTCTCTTGTTTGATGAACCTCTTCTTCGTCATCTTATGTGATAATAAGGTCATCTATATAAACTGGCAATATAACTGGCTTTTTATTTTGAACTTTTGCAAACAAAATTAAGCCTACTAGTGCCATTGAATATCTGCTTTGTAACAAGAATTCTATTATCTTACAACACCATGGTATTAGTGCTTGCTTCAAACCATATAGGATTTTCTTCAATTTGCACACATAATTTAGTTTAGCCTTCCTCTCGAAACCATTAGATTACTCCGTATATATTTCTGGATCTAATTTGTCATACAAAAATGCATTCTTAAAATCTATCTGATAGAAAGTCCAAGATTTGCTAGCTGTCAAAGTTAATAATATACATTTTATGGTGATCTTGCTACTAGACTAGATATCTCATTATAAACAAGGTCGTATTTTTAAGAAAAACCTCGAGCCACCAAATGAACCTTCTATCTCTCCACCAATTGATCAGAATAAGGTCCACTTTGTATACCCATTTACCTGAGATTGGTCAAACTTTATTAGGTAATGGTAGTAACTCCCAAGTTTAAGTATGTTTTAATGCCCTAATTTCTTCTTCTATTGCATCTCTCGACTTTTTTATTTAAGTTGTTTCTTCATACGTACTTAACTTTTTTATATCATTATCTTCTATTAGTGTCCCATTGCATATTTAAGTTTTGGCTTTTAGACCCTTGTAGATCTTTTTAGTTGTAACTAAGTAATTTTCTATCTAATTTTTCTATCTCGCATGGCCTCTCTTCTTTCGGAGACCTAATGTTTATTCTTGTCTGCTATGGAGTCTCCCTTTTATCTGGTGGTTTTGCTTTGACTTGATCAAGTGAAGCCTTAATAATAACGACTTCTTCTTGTGTATTTATTTGACTTCAGCTTGCACCTTCTTTTACACCTAGTCCTCAATTTTCTTTGAATATGACAATAATGTTGCTTGTGGGGACTACCAAAAAGATGCTTCATCAAATACTATTTTTTTAGATACGCGTAGCATCGTCTAGTTATTAGATCACAACACCACCATCCTTTTTGCTAATTATTATAGCCTATAAAAATGCAGTGAACTGCCTTCTTATCAAACTTGCTATCTTCTTGATCAGGCACAAACATTTGGCAAGCATAGCCAAAAACTCAAAAAAGAACTTACAGATGGTTTTATGGCCCGTAGTTTCTTATATAGTGAAATAAACCTAAGCCTTGCTTAAGATAGCTTGTTAATTATATAAAAACAACAGTATTCATGGACTTTGCCCAAAAGTGTGGTGGGATATCTTTAGCATGCAACATGCTCTGACATATCTGTGCTAAATGCCAATTATTCCTTTCTGCAAATCTATTTTTATGGAGTATTTAGGCATGTTAATTATCATTGTCTTATATACTTATGTAGGTACTGTGTGAATTCCTTCAAATTATATTCTCCCTCGTTGATGATGAGTAGGCAATGAATTTTGCATCTTATTTCCTTCTTAATGTTCTCCTTAAAATTATGAAACTTTGTAAAAATTTCAAAATTTTCTATTATAGTGTCTATCCACACATACGTTGAGACATCATTAATAATTGTAATTATGTACTGGTCTTTGAAAATTGATAGTTGCTTTATTGATCCAAAAATAGTGCATATGTTTTATTTCTTGATTCTTCATATGGTAGGTCGTGAGCTTTACCATACTAACATTTAGCACAAATAATGTTGTCTTTTATCTCTAAATTTGGTAGACCTCTTACTATAGATTTCTTCGTCATCGCCTTCAAATGATTATAGCCCACATGTCTGAGTCTCGTGTTCTAAAAAATAAGCTATCTCTTTCTTTTTAATCTTTTCCACATATTCTTTTTGTGCTGACATGATATAAACAAACTCAAGTTGCCTTTCCTCCATGGATGCTGGACTTATAGGCTTCAAAATTCGATATACCTTAACATCTTTAGGCTCAAAAACCATATAGTTACCTAAAGATGTCAGTTACGAGACTAGGCATAAATTCTTTTTTATCCTACGGATAAGGTAAAATGGTCCAGTTACACTTGATGTGGACTAAAATGAGGGACGATAATTATCTTGCTATAATGGGCAATTGGCAGCCTGGTGTTATTTACTATCACTATAATGCGTTTTCTTTATACTCTGGAATGCTTAAAAGTTTCTCTTTGCTCCCAATTATATGTTTGGAGCAACCAAAATCAATAATTCAGTCATCGTTATAATTACTTATTTTATTACTCATCATAACGTTATCTTCTCTATGGGTTTGGCTATGCAAGATGCAACAATTTCCTTACCTTCATGTTGTTGAGACTGTCCTCCACTATCTAGTTCTTCTCAAAAACTAAACTCTTCCACAGCAAATGAGACTTAAAAATCCCATTGGTCTTCAATTTCATTTTGTTTGAGCGTGGCAACATTTCCTTTTACCTTCTCGGTT
Organism: Erythroxylum plowmanianum; assembly: GCA_025531925.1. Taxonomy (NCBI): domain Eukaryota; kingdom Viridiplantae; phylum Streptophyta; class Magnoliopsida; order Malpighiales; family Erythroxylaceae; genus Erythroxylum; species Erythroxylum plowmanianum. The sequence goes on along the minus strand of JANVCQ010000232.1, from coordinate 51,147,429 downwards.
CAACGGTGTCAAACAAATTAACCTTTTCTTCCACACTTATAGCACTAATTTTCCTAATGACAATATTTCTTTTCTTTTATGTCATCCCTGTTCACTATGAGCCTTTTTCAAGTCGGCCTTTTTGCTAACCTTGTTGTCTTCTTCTCAAACCTTCTCCTTAGTTGTTGGATCTTGTAACTATCTTATCTTCTTGAGACTCTTTTTAGCAAAGAACCTATCAGTACATTCTTGATAAGGCTTATCAACGCTTATCCAGCTGGACAGCCAACCTTTTGTCTTTAGCAGAACATATCACTTTGGCCCAACCGGTTATAGCGGCCCTCCCCAGTTATACAATGCATACGATCCGCTTGCCCTGAAGCCTCTGTGACGAGCTAGAGAAACTTATGAGATAATTCTTGTGGGGATCGTCAAATAACCAAAAGAGGATTCACTTTGTGAACTGGGCGGAAGTCTGCAAACTGAAAGAGCAGGGGAGCCTTAGCATTCGAAAAATTCGTGAAACCAACGATACATTTTTAATGAAATTAGGGTGGGCACTAATTGCCAAGCCTCATTCCCTATGGATTCAAGTACTTTCTGCAAAATATAATTTTGATGCAACTAATCTCCCTACCTCCTTAAATGCCAACAGTGGCTCACGGATCTGGAAGAGCTTAAAGGTAATTTGGCACATTGTACTGCAAGGCATGAAATGGATGGTCAACAATGGCCATAGAATTTGCTTCTGGCTTGACTCTTGGATTGCGGGAATAGGACCGCTGATTAACAACGCTACATCCCTAATCCCTGATTTCACTCTCAATAGTACCACCCATCAATTTGTAGACAATGATGGAAATTGGCATTGGGACGCAATTCAATCGTACCTCCCGTCTTCAATTTGCAAATTAATAGTAGGTACGTTTCCCCTGAAGTCCTACTTAGGGCAGAAAAAAATGATCTGGGGACTTTCTGACACTGGAGAATTCTTTGTAGCTTCCACTTATTCCATGCTCACGGACAATGAACATGCCCTGCCTCATGGGGTTTGGAAGGAAATATGGCAATAGAAGGGTCCCTAATGCATTCGCTCCTTCCTTTGGCTCCTTGCACATGATCAATTACTCACTAACCAGCATCAAGTCCACAAGCATTTCACTACGGATGACGCTTGTTATCATTATCGACTCGATGAATCTTTGTTACACGTCGTGCGAGACTGCGTCAAAGTCCACCAAATGTAAAACACATTCCTACCACATATAGTTTCTAATGACTTTTTCACAATGCTGCATCAGAAGTGACTCATTAAAAATCTCCAACGCCATCGACGGGTTCTAGGGCAAGATTGGTTGATCCTTTTTGAAACTACTTGTTGTTTCATGTGGACATAGAGAAATAAGACCCTCTTTGACAAACAGTTTACTTGGCCTTCCTCACCAAATTATCTCATTTTGTCTTATGCAAGTCTGATCCAAAAGGCAGCTGAGTGGCACATACGAACTGATTCCGACTCTCAAGCTCGACAGGAGTAACTTCTCGGATGGCACAAACCTCCTACTAAGTGGGTAAAACAAAACACAAATGGAGCAAGCAAATGGTCCTCGTCTTCAGCCACAGTAGGAAGACTTATCCAGGATAGTACAGGTAGTTGGCTTGGCGGTTTCACACAAAATCTTGGATGGTACTCACCGGTGTATGCGGAACTCTAGGAAGTTTATACTGGGCTCACGTCGCGTGGACTCTGGATTACCACTAGATCGAACTTGAAGTGGATTCCACCGTAGTACTCACTATTTTCTCAACTACCGACAACCGAACAAAGGTCCTCAATCACATAATCATGGGCACCCATGAGCTCTTTATCCGAAACTGGATTGTTATACATCGTCATATTTATCGAAAGAGCAACAGATGCGTTGATTGGTTAGCCAACTATACAGGTCATTTTAATATTAGGATCACTTATTTAGATACTCCACCCATTGGGTGCCATTTCCTCTTTATAGAGGATATGTCGGGATTGGATTTCCCTAAACTGGTTATTTAATATTTTTGGTAGACTTCCTTTTAATTAAAAAAAAATAAACCTCCTCTGGTGTCATTGAGTCCTTAATCCGTTACAAAAGCTCATTTTTTACAATTGCAAATAATATGTACGTAGCCTTCTCAACTTTAATCTTTCACTTTTTATTATCTTCTTAAGCTTAATCAGAATGAATCAATTTTTTCTTCTATTCAGTTTCCTACTCACATGAGCCCATTTCCTTTCTTATTTGTTGGTGGTGTTAGCTCTTCACCACAAAAAATGTCCCACAATTCTTACCTAAGCAAATAGTATTATATGCAGACACTTCAGGTGTTATAATTGGCACTGAGCTCCTTAATCGAAATAGTTGAGGATGCAAGATCCGCTATGATGCCCTTGGTAGTGCTTGACACGTTCACCAAACTTATCTTGATTCCATATCAAGAATCCCACATTTTATGACTATATTTCGACAAAATTTCCTAGCATCACGATCCCAAATTGTGCCCTTGAACATACGAACTCACTGGCTCCCTTGAATTGAACTTGGGTCCACTACAAGAAAAATGTAGATTAGCCACGAAAACTTAGCAATGGAACAATTTTCGTTGGCAATTAGCGACGGAAATATGCTTTCCATCGCTAAAATTGAGTGATTTAACGACGGTGTTAATATTCGTCGCTAAATTTGGAGGGAATTTGTCCCGGCAAAATTTGCAACGGACATAAGCGACGGAACAATATAGCCGTCGGTAATAAATTACCGACGAAAAATATATCGTCATAAATTAGCGACGGAAAGCATTTTTTCGTCACTAAAATTGAGTAATTTAGCGATGGTACTAACACTCGTCGTTAAATTTGAAGGGAATTCGACGCGGCAAAATTAGCGACAGTATAGATTCCGTCGCTAAAAATGGAGGAAATTTTTGGCGGAATAAAAAATTTTGAGTTAACCAACGAAAAATTCCGTCGCTAAATTCCGTTGGTAAATGAATTTAGCGACGGAATTTTTCTTTCCGTCGGTAAAAAGGCGGGAATTATTGGCGGTATAAAATTTTTTTGAATTTACCTACGGAAATTTCCGTCGGTAAATTCTTTTTAAATATAAACTCACTCGACTTCTCCCTCCCACTTCTATCTTCTTTTTCCTTTCTTCTTCTTCCTTCTTCCTACATCTTCTCTTCGGTTTTGTTGGAGCTCATTTCTCTGTTGTGGACTCCTTTTCTGCTCGATGACGTTGTCTTCTCCGGCTATTGTCATCGTGTCCTTCGGTAGA
>JANVCQ010000232.1:51112460-51128207 GCA_025531925.1 Erythroxylum plowmanianum | reverse complement strand
TCTGACAATTCCATCTCCGACCACCAAAACAATTGGAAATGTTTCTAATAGGATAGTGTACTTTTTGAGCATATAGTAGTAGAGAAATGTTCTATCAAGGACCTTTAAAGGATCGAAGTTAAGATTTTCCTACTTGTAACAATAGATCTACATAATTCATATTATATTAAGGGGGCTTGTGCACAGTCTTTGCACTTCGATATGGTCGGATTCATCTTTAGGAGGCGTGTTGATCCACTGCTTACAACTACAACGTGCATAATTTTCTGGCATCATGTATTTGGATGCTTGCTTCGAAATATGTTCTGATCATGCTTCATTCGGACTTTCAAGTGAGGCCATTTTCTGGCCTATAATTTGTAAACAATGTTAAATACATGGAATCAGATGGTAATGAAATGCTGGTAGATTATATTGACATACTGTTTATGTATACAAGTAAATGCACTTCAATTTCGTAACTATCTTGATGGCATTCATGGGTGCATGATAAAGGACTAACAATCATGTCTTTTGACATATCTGATATGACTACCATATTCTCAACTTCTCTACTCATGCCTTTAGCTACTTGTCTACAGAGAACCTGGGAAAGATCCAAACTAGCAACTTCACTGGATCATATTGGTATGTCAACATATCTGAGCTCAAATAACTTTTTAAGTTTTGACAAGGATTTAAAATGTATTCCGGGGTAACTCAGTCAAGGAATATATCTTTGGAGAAGTTATCCGTATTTCATTTGGCATGCTAGTGTATTTTCATTATATGTTGATATAGATCTGAAATATCCCAGTGGGGATTTGAGATGATGATTGCAAAAGAACTGTTATCTGCTATTATCTATTCACATAATCATCTTGCTTAGTTGGTGTAAAGTTTTTTTTTTTTTTTGTCTTTTGGAACATGATTCTTTAAAGTATTAATATTCTGTTCTTCTGCATTCATGTACTTCGCCTTTTCTTTTCTGTTTTCTCTTTGGCTGGTTAGATTTTTTGGATGGTGATGTTCCATTTCTTCCACATTTCATTTTCTGAAGAATAGAGCTGCAATCATCTTCTTTGTTACAATCTTGTCAGCATTCTAGCTAAAAATCCATATGTCCTGGCATTTTCCTTGCGTGTTTCTATTTGTTAATTTTTTCTCACTGACTGGCTATTGGAAATACAGTGGTAGCAACAGATGATGAAAAGATTGCAGACTGTTGTCGAGGATTTGGTGCTGATGTGATAATGACATCTGAATCTTGTCAAAATGGTGCATTATTTGGTTGATGTTCTTGCTTATTTCGTGCCTCTAATGGAATTTTACCAACACTAACAATAATCTATATTGTACAGGTACAGAAAGGTGCAATGAAGCACTTCAAAAGTTGAGAAAGAAGTATGATGTTGTAGTTAACATTCAGGGTGATGAGCCTCTCCTTGATCCTGAGATAATTGATGGAATTGTTAAAGCCCTGCAGGTGACGTTTTTATTTTTGGAGCATATAACCATGTGATGTGAGTGGACGTTATAAAAATACTTTAGATCAAAATTTTCCAGCTTTTCTTTATCCAGAGAGGTTTCTTCTGAATTAAATATATTCTTGAAATTTTGATGAAAATTTATTACTTGTTTACTTGATAGGAACCTTGAATAGTTGTTGCAATTAACTCTCTGAATGCAGGCTACTCCAGATGCAGTGTTTAGCACTGCTGTGACATCGTTAAAACCTGAAGATGCAAGTGACCCCAATCGAGTGAAATGCGTTGTGGATAATCGCGGCTATGCTATCTATTTTTCAAGGGGACTAATTCCCTATAACAAGTAAGTTTCAAGTATCTGCATATTGGATTGCCTTTTATCAGTTTGTTTCTTCAATAATTGCCTTATTTAAAATATTTCGTGCATGATCTCCAACTTGATACAGATTAGGAGAAGTCAATCCGCAGTTTCCATATTTGCTTCATCTTGGAATACAGGTACAGAATTGGCATTTTCTTCTCTCCCATGTTTTCTCTGACTTGACTATGATGGTTGCTTAGTTGTTTTCTTTGCACATTACCCATTATATTTATCATGCTCAACATGTATAACACCGGTCCATAATACCCAAACAGAGCTATGATTCAAAATTTCTGAAGATATATCCAGAACTTCCGCCAACTCCTCTGCAACTGGAAGAGGATCTGGAACAGCTTAAAGTCCTTGAGAATGGTTACAAAATGAAGGTTCATAAACCTTACCTTGCCCTCTTTTTTTTGGCTGAATTTTTCTAGTTTTAAAAGTATGGTATTCTTAATATTCAAGTGTCCAAAGAAGATATACATCTGGCTAAAGCCTGTTGCCATCAGTTTGTCCTATTGATAATATGTCAACTCTTTGGCCTGGTTAAACAGGGATGTTGGTCGAGATTCTTCTTCTGTTCTATCAGGGTTATTTAGAGTATTTTCCTTGCTGTAAATTCTGTATTGTTTTATTTGGAATTTGAAAAGATCTCACAGATCTTCAACCATTCTAGGAACTGTAAGTGTACCTGTTTATGTTTCCTTTCTTTTTAATTGTGTGAAATGTTGTACCTTAATATCTGAAAGATATTGTTAAGAATTTCAATCTGCTGTCTAGAAGTTTAACAAGCACCATTCACGAGATCTCTTTCTCATGATGTGAATCATGTGGCTGTCACAAATACTAGATAGTTAATACTCCATTTGGTGCCAGATTTCTCTGGAAAATCCATGGAGATGACACAACCTTTGTCACATGTTAGATTCTCCTCTCTTGCAAGTTAGTCAGAATAAAGTATGAAGCTGCCCCAAAATTGACTTAAACTAGCCAGGTTTTTTTGCTTAAAACATCATTCTTCATTGTTGAACTTACACAATCTGCTAGGCAAAATTAAATTTCTGGAAGGCTTACCATTATAAATTTAGTTATATTAATTGCTCTGCTTATGTTTAACCCCCTCGACATGTTGCAGGTGATCAAAGTTAACCATGAAGCTCATGGTGTTGATGCCCCGGAAGACGTTGAAAAGATAGAGACCTTGATGCGTGAACGCAACTTGGCTTAGCTCATGATCATTTCTAACCAGATTACCTTACAGTACACAAACTGCGAAAGAGAGAGAGATACTTCTCCCTTCACTTAGTAATCTTTTCGAGTTTCATGATTTGTGTTATGTTCTTTTTCATATAGTTGAGCCTTCAGCTAGGAAATTTTTAGGTTTCAATTGTTGGCTTGTCTTCTTGTAGGCTCTTAAGTTTTGTGTGTAAACAGGGAAGAATAAACTCGTACAGTTTACATGTCAGGACTTTTGTCTGTAAAATGGTGAAATAGCCTTCTGCCTATTTTATACCTTTAGGCTTTAGAATATGTGAAACATATTATAAGTTTTGTACCCTCTCTAACATATTGCTTGTACTCTAATATATTTCATCTATGGTGGATGGGGTTGCCTTGAAATTTATTCGACTTTTCATTCCACATAAATTATTTCTGTATCACGTTATCAAAGTTGGAACCTTGGAGGCAGAGTACAGGTGTTTGTACGGTAGCTTTTGCAAGGCTTCAGGATTTATAACCTAGGCAACAACAACAGCATTATGTATGATTTACTCAAATAATAAACAAGGTTTACGTGATTGGCCTACACATTCTCGATAAGTATGCGTTTTATTTGACTTCAGAAATTAGAATTGTTTTTTATGTACATGTAACTTATTTTCCAAATGAATAGTTTTCCAATTTGACCCCTTTTTATTTTTTCTGGAGTTGCAACTTAAGCAGAAGTTCTCACTCTTAAACATGGAACCAGTGATTTTGTCAATCAATTTCATCTCCTAGTTTTTCCATTTCTTATTAGATTATTACAATAAATTTTGAATCATTTATATTTACGAACAAGAGGTTTCCTAACTTATACGCGAAACTGAGATAAACGTTTTACATTATCTTCTTTGCATTGGAGGTAAAAACAACATTAAACTTTCAACGAACGCCATCTAATCTCATAATTTATAGGGACTCATCAAAGGTCTTACTGTTATTTTTTACTGAAGCCTCTCACACACACTTATGTTAACAGCAGTTTGTTCTACAATTCTCGCAAAAATATAAAATGAGTTACAAAAGCCATAAGGAGGGACAATACGCAATAAGAAAACTTATTTGAAGTTTGAGCTCTGGAGAAATCAACACTTGGGAAGATCGGCTGGAGGAGGAAGCAACTTCTGATTGGGAAGGTTTCCATCCAAGACAAGCCATGCCATTTTCAATCCCCAGCTTGTGTGCACTTCCAGATGGCAGTGCATAAACCACACACCTGCCATACCCTCATCTCGTCAATAAACATCAAACACTACTTTTTTAACTTAAAAACCGCATATAAATAATCCAGGTTTCTTAGCTTTTATTATTGTTGGAAATGTATATCCTCAGGTTGTGTAGTTATGACATTGACTTGTTACTTAGAATTGAATTGCTTGCATGGTGTATAATGTGTATATACCAACCTGGGTTGTCGGCCAGGAACCTTATGGCAGCCCACCCACCAGAAGGAACACCTACAGTGTTTCTTTCGATGGGATCAACAAGATTGAATTTTGAAGGATCTTTCTTGGGATTGAAGTTCCCAAAACCTTGGCCGATGACAAAGAAGTTGAATCCATGCAAATGAAGAGGGTGACTTTCTGCACCGAGGATGCTGGTATCCTGCATAATGAGCTCCACACTAGTGTTAAAAGGAAGAACCACTAACTTTGTTCCCCTGCTAACCATTGTATTGTTTGGTGGGTTGCCAGTGTAATTGAATGGAGATAATGGAGTTATTGGAAAATATGGAGCATAAACACCCTGTGATTGACCGGTAAAATGAGCTTGGAGAAGGGCTGTGGTTGGCAATACAAAAGATACATTATTGACAGAAGCTGCAAACATTGTTCCGTTTGGTCCCTGGCAGGTTTTATTTTTGGAACATGGGTTTGTTCCAAGGCCTACTGTGAGGAAAATTTGCCTGTCAACGTTTTGAGGCACATTTGCAGGGAACTGTGCATCCGCCAAGCTGCGGAGTCTGCCAGTAAATTTTGTGGCAAATTGAGTGTCATTTAGAGCTGGTAAATTTGGTTTAAACAGTGGAAGTTGTTTGGTAGAGAACCCTGATTGATGGGTTTTGGGTGACGTTTCATATTCCATGATACCAGCAACAGTAGAATTGTCAAAAGTTCCTTGGCCGGTGACATAAGGTCTAGCAGCCATGAAAAATGTGGCGTTTGGGTGCTGAGCTTTGGTCTTGAGTAGAACATTTGTGGTCTGTCCTGGAGCAATGAGGATTGTCTCTGTATCAAAAGGTTTTACATAAACAGCATCTGCTTCAACAACGATTAGTGTGTGCTTTGCTATGCTAAAAAAGAGCTCATCATTCAGTGCTGCGTTGATGATTCGAAGAAGGTAATTCTTGCCAGGCTTGACCTTCAACTTGAAAGTATCTGCAAGTGAAAGAAAATCGAGAAAAAAAAAAGCTTCAATTGCGAAGGGAAACGAGATGGCTTACACAGCCGTAGCTGTGTTACTACAATCGAGTTTTCTACCTTTGGCTGAGCAGTTATAAAGTGGCCCTGGAAGTCCATTAATGGTATAGGCGTCAGAGACATTTGGTCCTCCTCCGGTTTGAAGTGCCTGGCTAATTACTGCCTCAGGGTCGGCATTGAACCACTCCCCTGCAATTTAAATGTTGCTATTACGTCACCATTTTGGGCTGCTACGGGGACAAATGTATATTCAAGCCTATTTGTAATTAGTCGATTACCAAAAACGATTGGCATTTCCTTGTGAGGTTTTGCGAATGGATATGGTACGCCGTGTTTGGGAAGAATGACCAGAGGACCGTAGACAGACGATCTTAGCCATGAAGCATGAGCATGCCACCAAAGGGTACCCCTTTGTCCCACAACGGTATAGTTATACACAAAACTTTGTCCAGTTTGTATAGGACACTGAGTTATGTATGCTGGTCCGTCGGACCACCCACTTTGAAGCTGTCTAATTCCATGCCTGTCTCATTCATTGAAACAATATGAAAATTGCGAGTTAGCTACAGGATACAATTGCAGTGAACGGTAAGGTAATGTTCCTTACCAATGAATGGTTATATTGTTTTGGATGTGGTTAACCACTCTAATAACAAGTCTGTCACCTTCCCTAGCTACAATGCGAGGCCCTGGAAACTGCCCATTGACGGTTACCATGCTCTTAGTGTGGCAAAGGCGTGAGACATTGCGCAACGAAATCTGAAAATTTTCAGTGACGAATGAGCACATTAAAATAAAATAGAGAAATGACAAATATCAAAAGTGAAACCCTACACTTATTTTTAGCTAATATAGCACATACGTCTAACTTATAATGCCTGGTGATGGCAAATGAAGACTGGGGAAGAAGAAACAAGGTGGCAAATAAGAAGACAGAAAGTGCAGCAAATGCTGGTGATGTTCCCATCCTGTCTGATTGCAACTTATCTGATCACAGGAAGGGCTAGGATTGTAATGAGTCCTTGACCTAAGAAGTTGCGAGCTTTGAGTGCTACTGTGCTCAATATAGCTTATAGACTAGCATATATATAGATACTAGAGAGAGGGTGTTGGGTTGATTAGGTGACTGTATAGTTTTATTATACTTGGTCTTTAACAAGGCTAGCTAGAGTGCAGTTTCCGTCACCTTTCTGTTCAAGTCAAATATCCCCGTCTCTCATTAAAATAAGAATCCTACGTCTTATGTTACATGAATAGAATTATAATATGTTTCTGTGTATTGTTATTTTGCATGCTAGCTGATATATTACCAACCTAAAGCTTTCACAGTCCCGGTAATTACTTGCATATTAAATTTTTAAGCTTCAGAGTTCCCAATGTAGTTGATCTGTAATAATTAATCAAATCTCTGATAGATACAAAGGTTTAAGATGTGGGATTACTCCTAATATCAGTAAGAAAAAGAATTCTAGTTCTCCTAAGCTGTATTGCTTGTTGACAAAGCAAAGAAACCGCAGCTGTCGTTTTGGAGTCAAATGTGTGCTACAGTTCGCTTTCCCTTTTTTTGTTATCACATCAAATATAGATCATACATGAACAGTAAGGAAACCCCTTTTGAAGCAATTTTATCCCAAGCAAAACGTACTGACTACCAGAAGCATATGCGTAGAAGAGGAATTTATATATATTTCAGTCGTCGAGGTGTCGTTTGTTATAAAATATCTTAAGTCGACGTTAGAGGAAATGGACATCGTAATACTGGAGTTGCAGCAAATATGACTTCATTTTGCGGATCTCTTTCTGACATTGGTGTGTATGACGTCCACAACTCAAGATTATTAGGGCTGTGTGCCTGTGTGTGTATTTCACAAACTTAGAACACAAGTGTAATACTTTATTAGTGAAAAATTAAATTGCTCAGAATTAAAATTATTTGTTGATATTAAAAATGTAAATTCTATCAAATTTAAGAGTCTTAGAATCAAGTGAGAATATAAATTGACTAATTGTATGCGACAAAAAATATAATTGGAATTAAAATCCTCTTTACAATAATCTAATATCCGCTGCTAGAATTGAGTTGGAGCATCCTATTCTTATTAGGGTGTTTCAATCTTGTGTCACTTAATCTGGTTCATATATTTGTGTTGATCTCATATAAACCTGTGGATGAGATTTAATGAAAGAGAGTAGGAACTGGTTAATCAGAACAAAAGATTTGATTCTCTAAAATTATCATGCGGCTTCTACATTGATGTATACTTTTTGTCCTTATTCAAATCATGACAAACATTGATCTTTACTAGAGATGCATACAATACTTAGACATTTTCATCCTCTCATCACCATAGTCAGGCTCATACTATTCTATATGATAACTTGAAATTGGCAGAGACAATAGTAGAAATTAGTTAACAACTTTGCATATTAGCAGCTTTCTAAGCAGGTCCAAATCTTTTTATTTTTCATGTTCGGTAAATGTCTCTCTAAATCTTTTTTGTTCATCTCAAGTCATTTATTTCAAAAGAATTTAGCTAATTTTTCCTTCAATTCTTTAATATGATCTTTTTTTAGACTTGTAACTAACATATCATCTAAATACAATATCAAGATATTAAAATCATTATCACCAAACTTTTTAATATATCTACAAAGGTATGCATTAAATATGTTGTATACAAGGCTAATGATGAAGGAATTAAAATTTTTATACCATCATCTCAACACATGTTTAAACTATATAGAGATTTGTTCGACCTACAAATTAAGCTCGTTTTTGTCTCCTCAAAACCTTCTAATTAGAGTATATAAGTTTCTTCTTCAAAATCTCTACGAAGAAAAGTATTTTTCATATCCAATTGTTCTAGATGTTCTATTTAAGCATATCATTTCACTACCAATCTTGCACGATGTCGCTCCATTTGATCATTACCATTCTACGTTATTTTGAAAACTTATTTATTGACAATTGGCCTCTTTTCTTATAATAATGATATAAGTTCTCAAGTTTTATTTTTATTTGACTTTCTTTCTACATTATTCCTATTCATTGAGAGGCATTTGAACTTTTAAGTGCTTCTCAAAGAGGTAACGACTCTTTATCTTCTATTAAAAGTAGTATGTTATTTTACACTCTAATCTTTACTACATAATCTAAAAATCAATTTAGTGGTCTTTTTATACAATCATAACTTCTAAAGCTTGAGACTCAACTAGTTATCCAATATTGCTCTAGTGTTGGTTTAAAAGAAGTTTAAAATTCCTTTTCAACTTGTAAAGTAGTCTTTAAACTTGTTTTTGAAATATTGTTATCTTTTTCTTCCTTTTATAATTCTTCTACAAAAGTGACGTCCCTTTTAAAATGACCTTCCAGATAGTAGGATATCACAAGTAGTGCCTTTTCACTCTATCAACATATCCTAGTTATACTAGTTTTTGGATTTAGCTTCTTGATTTTTTTTGCATTATTCATCACATACACAAGACTTTAAACTATATGGAGGTTGAAATAGTCCACCAGTTTTTCAATTCATATCTCCATAAGTATCATCAAATTTATTGAAACTGATAGAACCTGATTTAATATATAATAGGTGATATTGACTCCTACTTCGAAAGCCTTATTTAGGCATCTAGTTCTCAACATTACTCTTCTTCTTTAATACAATGTTCTATTTATTTGCTTTGCTACTCTATTGAAGAGTGTATACAATGATAAATTGTCTTTTGATGCCTTTTTGCTTACAAAATACATCAAATTAAATGTCAATATATTCTCCTCCATTATCCTTCTTTAAGAACTTAATTTTTTTGCTAGAATCAAATCAATGTGCATTTTGAAAACTTTGAAAATTGAAAACACTTAAACTTTCTTCTTGATAAGATTTACCCAACACTTCCTAAAATAATTATCAATGAAAGAGACAAAGTACCTTACTCCTCCTAAAGATGGAACATGTGCTTTCCATATATCAGAGTGAACCTATTAAAGAATAACATTACTTCTTAAATATAATGTGTTAAATTCCACACGATATTACAAACTCATAACATAATTATCACAAAAGTTTAGCAATATTTCTGCAAGTCTATGAAATAGCTTTCCTCAGTAAGGACCTTTGTTTCTTGTTTAGATATAAGTACAAGAATTTGATGTTGTATAATATTGAGGATCTTTCAATTGGATTATTGCTTGAAGTATTAAATAATTAAATATTGCTACATTTACTAATGGCTTTCTATTTAACTCACCAGTTTGCATATATCTTTTCTCTCTTTAAAGGTACAAGTGCGCCTCGAATTATCTTTAAAATATTGTTGATCATTTTTATTATATCCTAAAGACAACATATACCTCTTTAAAGCTCTCTATATATTATATCTCTCGAATAGTACAACTTGTGACATCATACATCTTCAGTTTGGTGATTCCAATATCAACATTTAGAGGATAATCATCATATTTGTACATAAATCTTCTTGAGATATGTTCATAATAATGGAATCGTTGTCTTCTGTAAGTCATATGAAAAGTAACACTTAAGTCGAAGAAACATATATTAAGTAGTAACTTCTTACTTTCAATTATTATTGTTGTTTCATAACAAATATCATTAATATCAATCAAATTAATTATAATTTTTTTTAAGGATTGGAATTTTTCTTATTTAAATTTCAACAATCCTTCCTGGAAAATGACCTTTTGTGTTATTATAGTTATAGCATTTTTAATTCTATTTTCTTCTTGATTTTAATCTAATATAATTTAAGTTCCCACTTAAACAACATTTTGTTGATCTTCCTCTTTTTATTGTCAAGGCTTGAACTTATTGTGATCATTATTAAAGACTAGGTAGTCTATAAGAATATTATTGGTTAAGTTGATCATACAAATGAGGTAAACTTTGAAGTAGAAGTTCAACATGTTCATATGGTTTTATTATATAACCTAAAAATGTGAGTTGATAGAATAAAGTAATCAAATTGTTAATCTACTTGGTTGTTGAAGTGGATTCTAATATTCAAAGAGTATAAAGTTTACCCTTAAGAAAAAATTTATTGTAGAGTGACTTAGCCTTGTATAGCTTTATAATATAATGTCATATCTCTTTTATTATTTTTCTTTCTTCTCTACTCTTGATAAAAAAAACTCTCACTATTTTACAAAAATAATAATTATATAAATAAATAATATATAATACTTTAAAAGAATGATAATATCTTACTCAATTTCTAATGTAAAGGATCTACCTATAATAACAACTACGGAGCATAGGGTAAGTAGATATATACACTCTAATTGGATTCTAATACGACTTATTGGAATGATTAGGTAGATAACGTAAGAATATAAGTTAATTAAAATTGAAAGAATATAACATATAAAATATTATTTAAGAGTAAAAAGATGATTTACAATACAAGCATTCTCTAACTATATATCACTGTTATTAGTTTGTAATTTGGAACCTACAAGATTGATATCCTCACAAGCACTACTATTGAATATTTGAATTTATTTCTTGATATATGAAACAAGAAGATGGATATGTATTTATAGATGAATCAAACTAATTATAATTATCACATATTTAAATATTTTCTTTTATACAGTAAACTATTTAACTTTAGGTAGATATTTTATGAATAATATTTGATTTTTCTAATGTGTATAATATATAGATATTGTGAAAAATATCTATACTCTTCTAACATAGGTGGTGTTTTCATTTTAATATTATATATTTACAATTGGACTTACCAACACTTGAAATAAGATTATGATTAAAATTTTCTTTTTCAAGAAAAAAAGACCATGTTTAGATATGTATCACGTGAATTAAAACAAAATAGTTCGGCAAAGCATGCAGTGGATGAGATCATCGAGTTAGAATTAATGCAAAAGTTAATAGCCCATTTGGCCAAGCAAGCTCATGAAATTAGTCACCAATTCTTTCATTATTAGAGCCTAACCCAATATGATTAGACTAAATTCATTACTAATGCCACCAAGCAATGGCATCAAACATATAAAAGTTGGTGTAGATGGAGATTGTTTATAAAATTCAACTTCTTTTTGGACTTTGAATTGATAAAAATGACCTTCACATATTTATAAAGAAGCCATAATATCTTAATTAGCCAAAAAAACATAGATTAAACAATGACATCTTCATTTTATTTCTTTTTTCGTGTTTGATTTATTACAATTTACATCATATTAAATAACAGTAAGTTGCTAAATGTTTTGCATCTATTAAAATAAAGACTTATAATTCAACAATTCCATTATAATCAAGTTTCAACTTATGAATTATAATCTCCTCATTCTTGTGTTGAAGATTAATATATGAAGCTAAGCTTAAAATTTCGTCACAAAGGTATTTAATTATAAAAGAGTACTCATAAAATAAACTCTCTATGTTACCAACCATTTACAAAATGTTAAAAAAGAAGAAGGAAAGATTAAAAGAGAAAGGTGGAAGGTAGTCAAATAAAAAAGTAGAGAGGCAACGGCAAAACAAAAAGAAATAGAGGGAAAATATGATTTCCTTAGTCAGAGATTTAGAGAAATAAATGATTTCTATTTGAGCTAAAATTTTATTATGTTGTTTTTGAATGTGCAACATTTACATCGATGTGTCAGCTAGGTGGTATATGGACTTTGGTTGCTCTCCATGATGATATAAGAGTAAAATGTAGACAGAATCATGCAAAACTTTTTTACTGATATTCCTAATTACTAATTAGGAAATCTTTATCAAGATTGTGACATTGCCCAAGAGATTTTTGTCAGTCCATGGAATGGGATGGCACAAGAAAGAATTTTTATTCAAACATTAATTGGTCGTATATTAAAGGCAATATATACATGGGTCTACGATGCATTGCCATTTGAAATTATTAATAAATAAATTTCCAATAATGAAGAAAATTTCAAAAGAATTGACAAATAAAATCAAAATCTAAGTGTTTTTTTAATCCTGATTAGGAAAGTAAACAGGGAAATTCCATATGACCTAATATATTTGACAAGTTGCCCTATATGTCAATCTAAATTGAATCGTCATAAGTAATTAGTTATTTTATTGCCTCTTGTTGCTTAGATTGAGATACTCTTTAAGGAGCTTTATTATATTATAATTCACTATTGTTGGTGATGTTTTGATGCGTAATCCATAAATTGTTAAAAGGACTGGATGGTAGTGTATTTATTACTTTGAAAATAGTGAAATTATTTTAGTAAACTAGTCTCATAATTTTTCCCTCACACTTGGAGTTTTTTAATGTTAAAAATTCTAGTACTTGTTGATTTATATTTTGTTGTGTTTTGATTGTTGTTTGGAAGTGCTATATGTTGTTTGATATATTTGTGGAGCCTATATTATTTTTGTAGGGGAGAAAACAAAATATTATATTGCTTTCATTTGTATATGTCACACTTGATGTGTTTGATCTTTCTTGTAACAAGCAGTATCAAAGCATTAGCTACCATTGATCTACTTCAAATCTATAAATCTCTATTTATTTGACTCTGTCTAACTTAAATCTGATGTCAATAAAAAGATTTTGGGAGGACTAAGGAAGAAATTGGAAGGAATCTAAGTGAATCCATAGACAACTAGTATATTATATCTCAACTCAAAATTTCAAAATAATGAGATATAATTCATATCTTTATATATAACTCACTTCATTCTTATATTTGTTTTCAACCTAAAATTACTCCCCTTATAAATTTCAGACACTCTGTAAGATGGAGAGTAGCTCATTCACCAACTTTATAAAATTGCATGTGACTATTACAGTTGAAGCACCCCTTATTCTGAACCTATAACCACCCACATACATGGCAACTAAATACCTATACAATCAGTCACGACATACATTTCTATTCATTTATAGGGACTTTCATCACAAATTTTTCTATTCAATGCTACACATATACATACTATAAAATTTCATATCATTTAATATTAGAATTGGAAACTAGTATTACAACTTTATATTTACAAGAAAACATAAAATTTCCTTTATTACATATACAATTATTCTTTAATCAAAAGACACATTCAAAGGTACTTTCACTCCTAACTATTGGCCTTGGTCCCTGCAGATGTTTCCTGTAACTCACTCCTATGACCTAGACCTATACGAATTAACATTCATGCTAAACTCAAAAGCTTAATGAGGAAAACACTTATTTTTTATGACCACTCACAACAGTTATCCATCAAGCACACATATTCAGAAATATCATAACTCACATACCATAAATTCACACTCATGAACCAAACATTGATATTCAAAGCTCATGTAAATAATGATGTCATACTTAAGTAAAGAACATAATGCAAATATGCTTCAATATATTATCCATATATCGAAAATGCACATTTATAAGCTAAATATTGATATAACACTCATTGATACAAATTATCAACACAAATGCAAATTCTCATCAATACCAATTATTTATGTTGTCATGTTGTATTTCTTATTTATAACCATTTACTTTACTTTTTGTGTTAGGCTTACACATTTCTGTGGGTGTGGATAACGGGAGCTATAGATATTTGAAGATATCAAAACTATGATCACATGAAAATATCAAACTATGGATACCCGAAGGTATCAAACTGTGGAGACATTATAGTAGCAAAATGAAGACACCATTGGTGTCAAACTGTAGCAGCTGTTCTCTATAGACATGCCTATCTATTTACCACTAAGACAATAACGCAAGCACTGTAACATTTCTTTTAACAATTTGTCAATTTCACAATTCCTATATTAACAAGTCAAATGATATACATTTCAAGTCAGAAAATTTGTATCTGTGTTCATACATGCAATTCATAATTTACTATTATTTGAAGGGTGTCAAAATCACACTTGTATAATCATACTATACACATATGAATGATTAATATGCATACAAATCATTTATGTACATGTAAGTTTTCTTTGGAATGCATTATGCTCAATCTTAAATTCGAATGTTCAATCACCCAATTCACATATGGTAAGTCCTATTTTATTTATTTCTAGGTATTTGAAAAGTTTCATACACGTTCAAATAGGTTCGGATAAATTAAGAAAAATTAAAAAAAACAAACTAAAAATAATGCAATTTGGGCTAAGCCCACGATGGTCTAAAAATAGACAAACAATCAGTCCAGAAGCAAATCACATGACAAACTCTAGTTGTTCCTTAATATGCATATAGAAAACATTCGAATTAGGTTTTGAGATCTTCCATACATTTGTTCTCCTATGTCTCTAGTTTCCATAAAACTAACAATCAGACCATTTGAACTTTCCAATCATGAGATATAGACCAAATATCATAAGCTACTCCAAAACAGGGGCAACATCATATTACCATTTTTGATCCCAATTTTCAATGTCATAAAGTCATAATTAACTCAGAGTCTCTTCTAGAAATTTTTAGTTCTATATCTTAGGTTTCATATGCAACAAAAATCAGCCAATTTAAATGTTTGTAGGCTGAGTTATGACTTAAACAATGTGACTATTTCTGACATACCTAAGATAGAATTCCACTACATAATACTGTTTTATCATATACAACCATTTCCATGCAAAGTAACACCAAAATAACACCAACAAGCATCCCATCAACCATCCTATATACAAATGAATCTTTACATCCATTCAAACTAGGATGAATTCTAACAAAAATTTAAAATATGAATGGAACAATTAAATTATCTGGACAAACAACTTACAAGATTTAATAATATTATATCATATATATATATATATATTTTTTTTATGGATATAGATAAGAAGAATTTCAAATGAATTATAAATTAAATATGAAAACAAAAACTTGAATCAAATATATTTTATATTTTATAATTTTTTAAACTTGTAATCTAAGGGGAAGTTTGTTTCTATTTTTTTTCTCTGTTTTTTGTTGTCATTTTTGTAAAAAGAAAAACAGATAAGTAAAACGTGTTTGGCTTATTTTATTGCGATTTTTGGTTTCTGAAAATAAAAAAACCACAACAGTTTTACAAAAACCAAAAAACATCGTTTCTCTGAATTTTGACATGTTTTTTTCGACAAAAAACTAACATAACCCTGGTTTCTATCTCGAAATAATAATAATAATAATAATAATAATAAATAATTTTATAATAATAATTAATAATTAATAATAATAATAATAAGATAATTAATTTGGTATAATAAAATTAATAATAAAAAT
>JANVCQ010000232.1:51084232-51100427 GCA_025531925.1 Erythroxylum plowmanianum | reverse complement strand
TATAAATTAATATTTATTTGAAATATATTTTAATTATTAAATCAAATTTTATTTGAATATTTATATATTTTAAATTTGATTATATTCATTAATAATTATTAAAATTCAATTACATATAATTTAATTATAAATAATTAAATAATATATATTTAAATGACAATAAATTAGATTATAAAAAATAAAAACAGGAAATAAAATCATTTTTTATGGTTTTCATGATTTTAAAAAATTGAAAGAAATCAAAATCAAAAATAGAAACTAAAAATTTAAATAAACAAATTTTTTTACTGAATTTAAAAATAAAAAACAAAAATTAAAAATAAAAATAGAAACAAATACTTCTAAGAGGATCACTGCATATTATTAGATTTTTTATTAATAAAATTTAAAAGCATATTAAATAAATATAAGTTAATATAAAAAAGATAATACGAGTGATTAATACTAAATTTTTTTAGAGCCCAGTCTCAGCGAAATTTTTGGGACTGGTCGTTGATGTTGTATTATTTGTCAATATAAGTAAAATGGAATTGACTTTTCAGTTTTCACAGATCAAGAGAAGCAGATATCAAAGCAATAAAATGATCAGCCAAACAAATAGATGAGCGAAACGCGGAGTCAAATACGGGAAGCAGAGCAGAAGCTTCCACGATTGAGATCCAACGGTAAATGAAGCGCCACGTCAGGTACACAGATTTCGATTTTCAAAAATAAGTTTTACCGTGTGCGACCTTTTTTTCTTAATTTTCTTGCGAAATCTAATTTTGTATCAACACTTTTATTTAATTTTTATATATACACACTCGCTCTAGTTTTCTTTTTCTATCTCTCCTTCATAAGGCTTCTCTCTTCGGGGGAACGAAGAATTGTGCGTGATTTCGATATATTTGATCTGATTATACAGTTTTCTGATCCGGGTATGCTTTCTCGTTTCGGTTCTTTGTTTCTTGATTTTGTTTTATACGTTTTCTGGGTTTTTACTTGTTAATGGATTGTGTTGAATCTTTAATCAAGTTCCAAGCCTTTTCGTTTCGTTCTCTCAGGGTTTTATTTCTAATGAATAACTGATTTATTTCCTTGTTTGTTGCCCTTTAGAGCGGATTTGTCTTCTCTCTGTTTTCTTCTTTTGGACATTGAATTTTCCTTCATTGTTTGTTGATGGATGGCTCTATAAATGTTGATCAACAGTGGCGTTAATCTGTTTCCCGTGGTTCTTCGCTTGTTTATTTGATTTTCATGTTAATTTTTTGTTCAATATCTTGAATGACTAAAAAATGTAAACAGTCCATTGTTGATTCGCTAACGCACAAGATAATCATTCTTTTCCAAATAGATCCGTAGTGAAAATGGATGTGCTTCATTCTTATAGTACTCTTTTTGGGTTGAGAGTGCCTTCGAAGGAGAAGTCGGACATGAGTCGTTGATTTTTGTTCTTTTGGAGAGAAACCAATCCATCAAATTGACATTTCTTTGTTCCCTGTTTGCAATTTTTTTGTGCTTAAACCATTTTCTATTAAAACACTACGTTCTTTAGTCTCATTTAATTGTTTGCTTATAGATGGAATGGATATCCTTATCTCATGTGTGTGTTTCGTAGGTGTATAATCAAATATCGCTTCATCTCTGTGTGCAATTGTTAATTTTGTGTTTTTATCTGTTCAATATTGAGAGTATTTTTTTCTTTTTCTTTTTTTTCCAGCTGAGGAAATGGCTATGGAAGAGAATTTCTTTGAGCATGATTCATATTATGATTCTGAGGAAAGTACCACTCTTAAACAGAAATGGAAATCTGTCCAAACGCACACTACAGTCTCAGACGATAACAATGGCTGCTTTGATTGCAACATATGCTTAGATTCAGCACATGAGCCTGTTGTGACCTTCTGTGGTCATCTTTATTGCTGGTCGTGCATTTACAAGTGGCTCCATGTTTGTAGCTCCTCCCAAGATGCTGATCTGCAGCAGCCAAACTGCCCTGTGTGCAAGGCCAGCATTTCCTTGAAATCCGTCGTTCCTCTCTACGGTCGAGGGAGCTCAGCATCTGAATCAGAGTCCAAGAGAGCCCCAAAGGATGTGGTCGTGCCACGTAGGCCCCCGCCTTCCAGTTTGAGTATGTCGGCTAGTAATAATTCCCATCAAAGTCCCCCCAACTTGTTCCAGCCACAGCCACAACCATTTCATAACCAGCATACTTTCCCTCAAAGTTATGGAGGCTATGCAGCCATGGCATCATCAAATTTTGGTGGTACAACTTTAACAAATCTTTTCAATCCGATGATTGGAATGGTTGGGGAGTTGATGTTTGCTAGGATTCTAGGCACCTCGAACCCAAGTTTGTTTGCTTATTCTTACCCAAATTCTTACTTTCTAATGGGGAGGAGCAATCCCAGGATGAGGAGGCAGGAGATGCAGCTTGAGAAGTCTCTGCATAGAGTAACACTGTTTCTTCTTTGTTGCATCATTTTTTGTCTCCTCTTATTCTAATTATATCATTCTTCAGCTTTTGTATATGTGTATAAAGTAACGAAAGAGAAGTAATGAACAAGACATTAGTCCCACATGCTTGATCTTTTAGACCATGAGATTTCCATTCCAAAAGCATTTTAGTATGTAATTATCATGATCTCCTTCTTTTCTTTATCTACATTACCGCCTTTACTCCCAAATAAAGGGAGTAATGTCACACTAACTTCAATAAGAATCATCAAAATCACTTTCAGTTTCAGCTTGAGGGGTCAGCTTGGTTTTCTCATCCTGCGTCGCGTAGCCCCTACCCTTGTCATATCCTGTAACTAGAGGGTTGCTTTCAAGTGTAAGTCTAGGCATAAATTTCAAATGCCTCGGAACTTGCCGGGAAAGGAATTTTTATGCTCTAAATGGTTGACAGATTCTGCAGTGCTCTTCTTTGTTTGTTATGAATTGTGTAATGATTGGCTATTAGGTTATGTTTAGTTATATGCAAGGTTTTTTATTTTGTTTCGAAACGATAACGAATGCGCTCAACGCATATTATTAAGATCCAATGTTAAAACGTCAAACAAAAAAGGAGAGCATACTCTCTCAAAACCAGGCATAGAATTAGCTGCCCTAGCTATAGTATGAGTAACTTGATTCGTTGATTTTCTAACAAACGCAAAAGAGATCGACGATGGCTCATGAAGAAGAGCTTTACAATCCTGAATAATCATTGAAAAATAAGAAGAAAGTATATGCGTAGATGTCAAAAATTGTGTAACAACCTGACAATCCATTTTCATGCATATGGGGAAAAAAGATAGAGATTTGATCCAGCTCAAAGCTTCCCGAAAGCAAAGTGCTTCTCCAATCTGTGGATCTCTCCAACTTGGGAGCGTCATCAATTTACCAGCACAATTGCGCCCTTTACAAAAACCAACGACTACGGAAATGGATTTGGTAGAAAATGTAATTGAGTCAAAAAACTTGCAAATAGTGGGTTCTGGTTCCCAGGCCCACCTAGAGTTATGAGTACACTAAGTTGGAACTATCGGGGGCTTAGGAACCCACGCACAGTTCGAGTTTTAAAGAACCTTATATCTGAAAAGAAGCCCAACTTTATTTTTCTTATGGAAACAAAAATAAAAAAAGAACGAATTTTATAAGTTAAATAAGCTCTGGGTTTTAGTGGTTTGTTTACTGTGGATCCAGTGGGTATGAGTGGAGTTTTAACATTAATGTGGAAGGAATCGAATATGGCTCGGTTAATAAGTTACTCTAATCATCATATTGATATTGAGGTTGTTATTGAAGGGATGAAATGATGGCGCTTAACAGGTTTCTATGGCTTCCCAAATCGCAACAATAGGAGCCAAGGCTGGGACTTACTCTGACAACTCTCTTCTCAGTCCACGCTACCATGGTGTGTTATAGGAGATTCAATGACATTATGTTCTTATCAGAGAAGCAAGAGAATAACTCTCATCCTAGATCACTGATGGAGGGTTTTTGCACAGCTGTATCTGATTGCCATCTTCATGACTTGGGGTTTGAGGGTCCACAATTCACTTGGGAGAATTGTCGAGAAGGTGACGCAATAGTGAGGGAACGTCTGGATCGCTCAATGGGGACGCTTTCATGGTCCTCCATATTTCCAATGGCCACACTTTCTATTTTACAGTCAGTGTTCTATGATCATCTTCCAATATTCCTCTCCCTAGGTGTTATGTTGAAGAGATATGTGCAGAAACGGTTTCATTTTGAATCAAAATGGATTCTCGAGGGTGAGTGTAAACAACTGGTAAGCAGAGGGTAGACCGATGGTACGTTTTCGTCTCTTCATGATCTTCTCATTTGTTGTTCCCAGTATTTACAAGCTTGGGCACAATTGCATCACCAAGATTTCTATAACGATCTTCGCATAATAAAATGTCAACTGGCATTCTTGCGAAGATAACCTATTCTGGATATGGAACTACTGCGAGCTACCGAGAAAAATACGGTGACTTATTACTAAAAAATGAGGTATATTAGAAACAATGATCGAAGCAGCATTGGTTAGCAGAGGGAGATTCAAATTCCAAGTTCTTCCATGTGATGGCGCCACATAAAAATCATAAGAATCTGATTTCTCGACTTCAGAACAACAATGAAGAGTGGGTTGATTGGGATTCAGGACTATTGGAGCTAATAGTGAACTATTACCAAGATCTTTTTACGCCTTTACATGGTGATCCCCGACCACTTCTACAATATGTGGAACCAAAGGTTACACCTTCGCAGAATGCCTTACTATTGGCCCCTTATACCGGGGAGGAAATACATCAAGCCTTATTCTCCATGCACCCACAAAAATCCCCGGGACCCAATGGTTTCAACCTAGATTTCTTTAGTCCTTGAAGGAATTTCTGTAGCTCCATTCTCCCTTTCCGGCATAATGTCATTCTCTGATCGCAACCATTTGGCTCCTATTTGGGTTTGATGCCTTGAATTAGCTTTTAGCCAAGGATCATATGCAAACTTCTCTTTCAGGAATTTTGGATATTCATAGAGGAGGCGACAGAATTTGTCAATGTGTCCCACTATACCGTAGAAATAGCAGAACGTATTTAGACGTTCATACTTAAACTCCAAACAGACGTTCTCTCCTCCTGACCATTTGATAAGCATTTTGCATTTCAGTGGCTTGCGAATGTTAATGACCACCCTGATACGCAGGAAGTCATGCCATATAGGAGAATAATTACATGGTTCCGATTCTATATATGCGCCAATATATTTTCCTGCATCACCAGCTACCTTCTTGGATACAAAACCGTGTGGGACGTTATGGATTTGGACCCATAAAACCAGTTTAACCAGCTCTATTTGATGAGGGTTTTCGTGGGGTTGTAAGATATGCAGCAGAAGGGGATTTTGCTGGTAATTCCAAGGTCCATCTTTAATCACTCTTTCGACATCAAGGTGGTGGAAGAATTGGAAGATAAAAACGTTGTTGCCCAGCTCCTTAACTAGAAATCCTTTGACAGGACACCAAACACTCTCCATAATCTGCTTAAAGATCATAAAATTTATCATTTTGTCTGTTAATAATCTTCCCACCACATAATGCTGCCAGATCTTGTCCTGTTGTTCCTGTCCACCCACCGTTGGTTCTGCTGCATATTCTAAGACCCGCTCTTCCTCCTCTAAGTTTAAACGTTGATAAATCTCTTGAACCAATCTATCTTCCACTGCGTTTGTAGCCATAGTACCTAGGAAAACTACATACCAGGTGCTGTAAAAGACAGAAAATAGAGAATGAAGGACTTGTTATCAGAAACAAGAGAGACAAAAGCTCAACCTATCGTGAGCAGAAGACTCCCAGAGAGAGAGAGAGAACTGCCAACATGTCAATTATTTTATATGTAAGGTTATTAATTAAATAGAATTGTTTATAATGAAATGTAATGTAAATAGATATAATATTAAAAAATTATTAGTTCGGAAGAGATGGAAAAGTTTATAATGTAATATATTGAAATGTTGTTTGAAATAGTAGTTCATAATGTAATATAATGAAATATTGTTTATTATTTTATATTCCATCCTAAATTCTCTGAATTGGAGGTAACTTATTTATGCTTTCTAGTTTCTAGGATGAAATGTGAGGTAATGTAAAATTTTCCTCTTTCATCTTATGTCATTTGCATTCCATTATAAACTTTTTTCTCAAACGATAGAATAATATTACATTTTATTCAATTTTATTGATAACTACCCAACTAAACATAGTCTTAGTGCATTTGATGAATTGATCAACTCAATGTTGAAGATCAAATAGGATCTGCCTGTGCTAAACCAACTTTCAAAAATGGTTGAACCCAGATGGTTCTTTAATATGCCATGGTTGAGCTTCAAAAGCTTTGTAACATGCAAGAGTACCAATCAACCTACATCAAGGTTGAAGAAAATTCGAACTAGGCTACAAGCAATTGGCCCCAAAATATTGGTAATACGAAAACAAAATTTAATCCAATATGAAGAATTGATTATTATACCATAATTATTGGTACATAATAGTTATCCCTTTTTTTTTCCATAAAACCATAATTTATTCAAACAAAGGCTTCATGGTTGATTAATTCGGAGTATAGAAAAAGAATTTTGTGGATCTATTTATAAAATGAAAGTGTTGTCAGACCTCACATCCTATGTATCTAAATTATTCAAGTAAAATCTCATTTTACTACATTCTTAAAAAGGTTTGTTTTAAATTATCCAATTCAATTCCCTACACTTAAACTCAATTTAAGATTCCCTAATGTAATTGGTGTAATTGTTTTCTGCACTTCAAATTAGTTCCTTAATTTCCTACCGTTGCAAAAGAAAATAATTAAATAGAGTTAAGAAATTTTGTAATAAGGAAATTAAAAAAAGTAATGAAATAAGAGTTTTCAATAAAACAAACTTTAGTTTATTCTTGCTTATACTTTTTAGTACTATAATTGATCATTGACAAAAAAATAATTATTTTATTAAACCGATGAACTCTTATTGTTTTATAACCTTAGATATGATCCAAAATTTAATAAACAATAGCTTTAAGAAAATGAAAAGATCATCCAAGCAAAATAATACAATATTCGTGGTTGTGTTTAATCTAATTGAATGCTTTTTAAAAAAAATATTTATGAGTAGTAAATTAAAACTCCTAGCTATTAAGAAAGATTAAAACAATTAAAATTTTAAGTATTTGAACTTTAATCTAACAAATGATTATGTCAATCGCGCTCATTAGAAATCAATATAAAGAAATCATAAAAACAATCCATTACATAAATAAATGAAATACTATATAATAAGACCCGATTGCCTCTCAATCTTTAAAGTTCCAAAAGGCAACAGTTATGAAAGGCTTAACAAACAATGACCATTTTCACCACCGGCACGTTAAGAAAAACTGCTCTCATATCTAAAGAGGATGTATCGTCTTTTTATTATTTTCTTTGTATTGTAGTACAAAGAGCACCTAAAAATATATATAAGAATGTACAATAGATACTGACAAATTTGTACGACATATTCTAACAAACATAAAATAAAAAATTATGGTAGAGGAGCAACCAACATATAATGTGTCGTTATACAGTGTTGGAATATCCCTTAATAACATAAAATAACAAATTCTGGTAGAGGAGCAGCCAACGTATACTATGTCATTATACAGTGTCGAAATATCCCTTAATAAACCCTCGCAAGATGAAGGGTTTGGACAAAACATTCATCTTGGTTTGAAACAGATCAAATTTGTGCAAGAAAGGGGTTTTGTTAAGGCATCAGCAATTTGATCACGAGTGGAAATATGAGATACGCCAAGTCGTTGAAGTTGAACCTGTTCCCGCACAAAGTGATAATCTAGAGCTAGGTGTTTCATCCGAGAGTGAAATACGAAATTGGAGCAGACATATGTGGCACCAATGTTATCTCAAAAGATTATTGGAGGAGCCGCATAGTGAATTTGGAGTTCATCTTGTAGCTTACGAAGCCACAGTACCTTAGCAGTGGTATTGGTAACTGCTCGATATTCAGCTTCGGTGGAGGATCGAGCAAGTGTGCATTGGTGCGTTGACAACCAGGAGACAAGATTGCCGCCAAGATAGATGACACACGCAGAAGTGGGCGTTTTGGAATCAAAGTTGCCACCCTAGTCGACATCACTATATGCAATGAGAGTTAGATGCACTGGTCGACAAAGGAGTAGGACAAAATCATGTGTATATTTGAGATAGCGAAGGGTGCGTTTGAGTTGTTTAAAATGTGAATTTAGTAGTCGATGCATAAACTGAGATAGTTTGTTCACGATGTAACTTAGATTCGGGTGGCTGATCATGACATATTGCACAACACCCACAATACGACGATATAGGGTGCCATCAACCAAAAAAGAACCATCATCAAGCTTTAAAATAGTGGAGGTACATAATGGAGTGCCACATGGTTTTGAAGCATCCATATTATACTTATGTAAGAGATCATGGATGTACCATTGTTGAGATAGAAAGGGACCGTTGATGGTGGGAGTGATCTTAATGCCCAGAAAATAGTTGGGTATGCCAAGATTCTTTAAAGAAAATCGAGAGGAGATGGTGGTCATGAAGTCCTTGAGATGAGAGCTTGAGTTTCCTATTAGTAACAATTCATCAACATAGACAAGAAAATACATAGTGATGTGGTGAAGATGATAAATAAAGAGGGAAGAGTCACTGGTGCTCTTCGTCAAGCCGTATTGAACAAGGAAGCCCCGAAGTTCAGTATACCTGGCCCTCAGTTACTATTTTAGACCATAGATAGGTTTGCGAAGTTTACACAAATGCATGGGAAATTTCAAATGAACAAAGCAAGGAGGTTGTTTCATGTACACTATTTCCTGAAGATGACCTTGAAGAAATGCGTTGTTTACATTCATCTGATGTAGGGGCCAAGCTTTCACAAGAGCACTAGTAAGGATCACTTTTATCGTCGGATGTTTTGCAACCGGGGAGAAGGTTTCCTTATAATCAAGGCCTAGACATTGACTGTAACCTTTAGCAATTAGATGAGATTTGTAACGATCAACTGATCCATTAGGTTGGCATTTGATCCGAAATAGTCACATA
Source organism: Erythroxylum plowmanianum (assembly GCA_025531925.1). NCBI lineage: Eukaryota > Viridiplantae > Streptophyta > Magnoliopsida > Malpighiales > Erythroxylaceae > Erythroxylum > Erythroxylum plowmanianum. The sequence continues at coordinate 51,091,335 of JANVCQ010000232.1, read as the reverse complement.
CATCCCACAACATTTGTAGTTTTAGAAGCTGAAACTAAATCCCAGGTGCCATTCCGAATAAGGGCATCATACTTAGTAGATGCAGAAGCACATCAATAAGAGTGTCTAAGAGCTTCTATGATGGTGCGAGGTTCCTCTGTATCAGGTAGGGGATATTTAGTAACGTTGTAAATTTTTGGTTTGAAGATCTTGTTTTGAGATGTAATGACCATCGAATGAATTCTTTGTGAAGAGGAAGTTGGTAAGGTGATAACAACTGGTGCTGGTGTTAAGGGAGAAGCAGACAATGGTGTAGTATTCGCGGACGGTAGCAGTGTGTTCTCTGCTGAGGAGGATCACAAGGGACCAGGAGGAATAAGTTGGGCAGGAGGTGTAAGGAGGGGAGGATGGAAAATTGGAAGGGGAGATGGTGGAGACGGTAAGAGAGATTCATATGGGAATTTATCGTCAATAAACCTAACATGTCTATAGATATAAACTTTTTGGGTTTTAGGACCAAGACACTTATAGACAAATTGATTTAGAGAATAACCAAGAAAAATACAGGGGAGAGAGCAAGTTTGTAGTTTTTTATCTATATACGAACGTAGCCAAGGAAAACACAAACATCCAAATGCATGAAGATGAATGTAAGTGGGAAGTGTTTGATGAAGAAGTTCAAAGGGAGATTTCATGGAGAGGAGGGGAGTAGGTAAATGGTTGATGAGATAAATGGCTATTAGGGCAGCAAAAGTCCAAAATTTGGATGGTAAATGACTAAAATGTAGGAAAAATATGTGGGTTCAATTATATGGTGATGTTTTCATTTAGAAGTGCCATTTAGCTCTGGGGTGTGTGGAGGAGTAGTGAAGTGAGAGATGCCATGTTTTGATAGGTATAAACGCAGTTTGATATACTCACCACCATTGTCGGTATATAAGGATTTTATTTGAAGACCAAAAAATTTCAACAAAGCTTTTGAAGGAAAGGAAAACATCAAGAACGTCTGATTTTCGTTGTATTGAATATAGCCAGACATATTTCAAAAAATAATCAACAAAGAGAACATAATAACGAAAACCATCAAAGGAGGCTATTGGAGCAAGACCCAAACATACAAGAAGATCAACTCAAGCTGTCGGGAGCTGCGAAGATGTTGAGTAGAGAAGGGAAGTTTGTGACTTTTAGCACACGCACAGGAGACGCAAACTGACGAGGGTGTGGACAGACAACGGAGTTGATGGCGAGATTGAACGTATGAAGAATTTTATTTGAGGGATGACCGAAAAGATGATGAAGAACACTAGGACTAGAAATATTGGTAAGAAGAGCAACAAGGTTGGCAGATGGTAAGTGATAGTTGTAAAGCTCACCGGGACACATCCCCATGAGAAGCACTACCTTCGTCCGCAAATCCTTCACCTAAAAGTGGTTTGAAAAAAGTTCGATAGAAACATTGTTGTTAGTACAAAATCTCTTAACTGAGACAAGACTACGATTAATATTTGGCACATGTAGAACTTGATCAAAGAGTAATGGTTTGAAGGCAAAAGTGAGGAGGAAGCTACAAGTATGAGTAATTGGCAGGTTAAAACCATCACCCATTTGAAGCTGATTGTTACCCAAGCAAAGAGAGCTGAGGTACAAATTCTCTAGGTCACTTGTAACATGATGGAAAGCGTAGAAGTCAAGAATCCACTGCTGATTCGTAGATGAGGAAGGTTGAGAGATCACGTGCGAGCCTACTGCACCAAAAGACAAGGAATGGGAAGTGTTATGCCAGTGATCAAGGCAACTTGGGGGGTTGGAGTACGTTTTAGACAAGGCAAAAACCCATAAAGTGCGGTCTAATGGCCAGCGAAGCCAACAAAAGGAGCTGATGGAGGAGGAGTAAAACCAGAATTACCAGTATGATAACTAGGACTTTGACAATTGAGTTTCAGACAAACTTTTACAGTATGACAAGGTTTCTCGCAGAACTAGCATACAACATGACGGTACGAGTGAGTGGGAGGTGGTGCACTATTAAGGCGAGCAGGAACAAGGTGTGGTGGGAACCTCTCAGTGGTGCGAGGAGATGAGTGCTAAATATGGGTAGCAGTATTAGCAATGACAAGAGGAGTGGAATTAGCAAGTTGAGACTGGCGCAGGAGGAACGACTCATGGTCTGTCAACTTATCAAAGAGATCATCAAAGGAGATGGGTGTCTCACGAACACTGATAGCCACACTGACTTCATAATAATTGAAAGGGAGGCTGTTGAGAGAGTGGATGACAAGATCTGTGTTGTCAACCGGTCTACCAATGATAGCTAGTTCATCAACGATGCTTTTGATACGCTGGAGATAGTCTAGAATGGAGGGTGACTAGAATTGAGGAATCACCCTTGGTGATAGAGATGAGTCTTTCTTTCAAAGACATAAGGCATGTGCGAGATTTGTTGGCATACATCCGAGCAAGAAAAGCCCAAGCTTGGTGAGAGAAAGTGAAAGAGCCAAGCATATTGACAATCGTAGCATCGATCGATGTGGTAAGGACATGAAGAAGCAGTTTATCTTAGTGTACCTATTGTTTGTAAGAGTCATTATCTTCATCGGGACAAGGCAGGCTACCATCAACATACCCCATTAGGTCATACCTGATGAGTAACGAGGAGAGTTGGACATGCCAGGTAGGATAGTTTGAGCCAGTAAGTTTGAATATAAATTGCATATTCAAGTAGATTAGATTGGAGTTGCTATCAGTCACTGGGAAAGCATCAGGAGTCATAATCGGTGATTGAAAGAAAAATGACAAGAACGAAAAAAATGCAGTTACGCTTTGAAAAGCTCTGATACCATAAAGAGGATGTATCTTCTTTTTATTATTTTCAATGTATCATAGTACAGAGAGCACCTAAATATATATTCAAGAATGTACAATAGAGACTAACAAACTTGTATGACATATTCTAACAAACATAAAATAACAAATTCTGGTAGAGTAGCAACCAATGTATACTGTGTCGTTATACAATGTCGGAATATCCCTTAATAACATAAAATAACAAATTCTGGTAGACGAGCAACCAACGTATATTGTGTCGTTATATAGTGTCGGAATATCCTTTAATAATATCTACCTATGAGAATCACTTTGATACAAAAATGATCTCGTAAATAATATTTATTTTTGTTGGACTATAAATTTTTCATAATTTTAATTTGAATAAGAATGTTGGACAGTAGTAGAGGCTGTAAAGAAGAAGTCGTTGGAAGGATATCCCCTCCTTCCTTTGTAAACACTTTTTATGATCACTTGTTCCAGGCATAATCACGTCATCTATAGATATTAGAAAGGCTGTGAAATCCCTTCCTTTATAAACAAACAGTATTCAGAAAGCTTGTAAATTCAACCTTTTGATTTATGTCCTACAGTCAATCACTTTGGTTATAGTTTAGTAACAAATTATTTAAAGGCATTCTTTATCTTGTACATGTTTAGATATATATGATAAAGTCCATGAGATAAGTGTACATTGCAAATGAAATTATAATGAGATTATAATTATGAGATTCATATTGCATTTATGTATTATTCCTAAATGTTCCTAGTTATTGTTTTATTAAGATTGAACATTAATATAACTTAAAAATACTGGCACACGTTTTTATTTTTCCTTATGAAGGAAGTTGTCGATCTCATAAAAAGTATAAAGATACTTAAACAAACGTGTGGGTGCTTGGTAGAGAACAAGTTTATTGAACAGATCCGATATGAGAATTCCTTTGGGAACATTACTTGTATGTCTATGGAATTCTCATTATGATGATTGTATAAGTGGTCATTTGACTTGGGGTTATGAAGGTTATCTCGTATGGAGATTGCTATATTTTGATACTACTTATGATCTATTTAATCATAGTTCATTTAATCGGTAGTCATTGGATGTAGCATAAACTATATGAAGATAGTTGAGTGATCAAGATAGGATTCATCATTTTAAAGTAATTAGGAAAAATGTTTCATTGTTCTCAATTAGGATTGATTTTGGGAAATCTTTAGCTAAAGTGAAATGACGTTTTGTAAATAATTTACAAATGTCATTAATTGAATCAATAGGTAATGGAAGAGAATTAATATGATTAGACTCAAAATAGAGTAGACATTTATTCCATGCTCTATGTCTAATCGAAACATTATATGATGAAGGATTAAATTATAAGGAAAAATTATGCATAAAAAGGTTAGTCAAAATCACTTTGACATTCCTAAATATTTGGGTGATCATGATGCGTTGCTAAACGTCGATCTTTAGCTATGATTATAAATTATTTAATTAGAGAATTAAAAATGAATTAAAAGGAGTTCTAATTTATCTAATTTTAATTATGAATTAAAATTAGATTTTATAATTATTGCTAACATATTTGAGAACCTAATGAGTCTCATATATAGAATGAGTTGAAGAGAGCAAAATTAATTTAATCAAGTTTGACTTGATTGTAAAATTTGATAAACTTTATGATTAAATATGAGATATATGGGCATAATTGGTATTTAATTAGAATGATTTGTAATTCTAATTAAAGATTATTTGAAGTTAGAATTTAATTTCAATTAAATTCCTAAAACGTCCAAAGTTTATTATAAATAGACTTAAGCTCTATGGAGCTAACAATTTATGTTTAATCATCTTTGTAAGAGTTACAGAGTTCTCTCAACCTATTCTGTTGATATCATTAGAAGCGGGACACTTGTGCGGCTATGGTGGTTGAAACGGATCAGTTTCGTAAACGATTCGAAAGATATAACAAGATAAAGATTAAGCTTCGGAATAAGATACAAATTAAATTACACTTTATTATGCTTTGTATTAATCATTTTATAGAATTAAATAGATCTTGATTTTTAAAAAATCAAAAATTTTAAAAAAAATTCGTAATTATTCCGCTACAATTAGAATCAAATCCCGACACGACAAAAGTCTTGTTTAATAAAGCGAGGCTTATGGTGCCTTAACGGTATCCATCTAGTGGCAATGTAAACGCGATGATACTGATATCCAAGCCATAATCAGAGACAAAGACGAGGCACATCATAATTCAGCCATAAAGCCCACCAAGAATTTTGGCCCAAACACTACGGATTGATTCACGCACTTCCAATTGGTTAAGCATTTCGCTAAATTTGTTACAAAAGTTGCGTTGTGACTCTTGTTAAGGAGGAGGAAGATAAGTGGTCCAAGGTAAAAGTAACAAGTAGTTGTGTTAAAAGTCCAATATTTTATCGCACATAGTTTGTGTAGTAGTAAGGACAAAGGACTTGGAAGTAGTAGTTGATGAGTCAAAAAGACAAAGAAAAGGCTTAAATTGTTGTTATCATTATTATCATCATCATTCTAGTGCTCAACTGGAACTTAGTGTCAACTAGCGCTAAACAACAATTTTCACGAAATTGATAGAAAGGAAGGTAGGTTTAATATAGTCCAACCTCAGTGGGACTTCAACTAAGATAGGCTTTGCCTTTATAAGTAGTGCTTGCTACCATTAAATTCCTTTTTTCCTGCTTTTAACAAATTCAACTTACTACGGAACACAATATCTCAGATAACCACCAAATTAGAGAGGGACGGCTTAAGCTAATAATGTTGTGTCAATTCATACTTTAACTTATAAAGTACAATGACAATATGACATTCAAGAGTTGAATAAAAATCTCATAATCAATTTGGGAAGTATTTCTTTCTTTTTTCTTGTTAAATTATAAAGGTAAATATGGGAAAAAGTTTGGACATTCAGCCTAATAACCCAATAAAAAGACTAACCAGGCGACAAGCAAAAATCCTATTTTGCCAAACTTCATTCTCTCTTCTGGTACCAGAGGCCATAAAGTGCCTGCGAACCTTTTCCCTTTCCAGTCTTTTTAAAGTGTATATGTAGAACATGCATTGTCATCAAAACCAACTTCAGAAACCATAACCATGAAGCCTCGCTACTTGTTAAGTTGCTTTCTCTTGGCTACTCTTCTCATCACCATGTCAGGTATGCTAACACCACTTTTCCAGTTCCTGGTTTCATGTCTATAGACTAAAGGGCCGGACACTGAGAAAGTCCTGTTTTTTTTTTCGGATATACGTTGTTTCTCCTTTTTAATTGCATTTCTATTTTGTTAATTGGTTGATTGTTGAAGCGGAAATGGTGGAACTGGAAAAGAAGGACAATGGAGGAAGGTGCTATGCGGTGATGGACCCAGATGGATGCAATCTGTCATCTTGCAGGCAACGTTGTCTGCAGTTGAAGAATGGGAATGGTGTTTGTGTGGCCAACGTTAAAGAGGGCTATCAATGTTTCTGCTACATCAACTGTTAAAATTTAATTTACCTACCTACCCTCCCACACTCTCCCTTCTGTTAAGCTGACTTCCTTTGGCTTATATATCATCACGTTTCCTGCAATAAAGTGCTTGTCTTTTCCCCTTCTTGCTTGGAATAATTGCTCACTGTCTGTAATATTACTATTTCTTCTTCAACATTGAGGAATATTTTCTTCTTCTTTTGCCTAATATTCGATACTAAATACTGAGAAATATAATGTTCCGCTTGTGCAAAGTCTCGGTGAGAGGATATATTATCTATTAATCAAGGTTGTTATATATGTGTGTGTGTGTGTAATGAATAAATTTATGCTTGTTTAGGTTTTACAAAGGTGAGCCGTCATTTTCCGGTGAAAAGGTATATCTTACAAAAGTTACCATGCAAAAGAAATTAAAGCTCAAATGAATTTCTAATGACAAATTAATAAGAATCTGGAAGGAGAATAATCGAAAGACTTCGGTCTTAACAATTAAGAACAAAATAAGAGTGCTCTTCTTAATTTTAATTGTTTTTACTGCTTACAGTTTTGATTAATAAAACTTTTTCTTTCATCTTATCCTTTTTTTTAAATTTTGAGATATGTTTTAAATTCTGTTGAAATAAATTCTCAGTAATCTTAAATTTCTGCTGAAATAGAATTAAGCATTTATGGAAATAAAATTTTAGTGACTTTATGTGAAAATAGAATATCATTGATTTTAAGCTTTTGAGGTAATATAATTTCACAGTACAGACAATTAGTCCTAGTGTATAAGTTGAAACTTTAGAG
>JANVCQ010000232.1:51030225-51057416 GCA_025531925.1 Erythroxylum plowmanianum | reverse complement strand
TGATTAATATTGGATGCCGCGGTATAACCCGCAAACACCCGCTGCGGTATAACCCGCAAACACCTACGGGTGGGGTGTGGGGTCCAACATTGCCTTTTAATGTTGGATCCCACCCCCCACCAGTAGGTATTTGCGGGTTATACCACGGCATCTAACCTTAATCAGTATTGTCCCCTCTGGTACTCGAACTCGAGACCTCAGGGTTTTGTTGTTTCTAAGAACACGCCTCTCACCATTAAGCCAATTGGTATAACCCGCAAACACACGCCGCGGTATAACCCACAAACACCTACGGGTGGGATGTGGGGTCCAACATTTTTATTTCCTGTCGACAAAAGGTAAATTTGTGTTATTGATTTTTCTTTTTATCTTATAAACATTCATTTATTGTAAACATACCTTATTGATTAATAGAAACAAAGTTTGGAATATGTATTCAATGTTGATATCGTTGGTGTTAAACATTGATATTGTATAAAACATATCTATACTAATCTACAAGCCAAATTTAAGAATTCAAAGGTTAAAAAAAATAAATAGTGAAGTGTGGCTAGAGCATATACCTTCAATGAATTTGAAAGGTATATGATTATTTAATTTTGTATAGAACTTGAACTTTAATTTATATAGTTATTTAAGTCATGTTGGACTTCTTTTTTTCCTTCAATATGTACATGAAGCAATTAAAAGGTACTGACAAGTCAATTTATCACTGATTGGACAAGATACCAACCTGCGGGTGGTGCAGACCCACTCATAATGTAGAGTTTAAATTTGACATGTTGCTTATGAAAGCTTCAATGCTTACATCAATGATACTAGGGACAAAATAATCATCCAATGCGTGAGATGATTAGAAGAGCAATAATGAAGAGATTTAATAAGAAAAAAGAGGGGATGGATAAACTTAACGGATATATTGATCATAGGATCTAAAAACCTTGGAGAAGTTTAAACAACTTTTCAATAATTGGATGTTATGCTTTAGCGATGGCAGATTGTTTGAAGTGGAGCATATGAATTTTGGGCAATATGACTTGCATATAAAGGAGGTGAGATTTAAGTGGGATTCCTTATCAACATGCTAATGCTGCAATTAAACATGATGGTGGTAAACCAGAAGATTACATGGACTTGATGTATAGCAAATAAAAATTTAAAGTTACTTACGCATGTCAAGTTTTTCTAATTCCTAGTAAGGATTTAGGGTCCACCCTTATCCAGTTTCACAGTTGTGAAATTCTTCCACCACAATACACAAAAAGGGTTGGAAGACTAAAAAAGGCAAGGAGGTAGGAGATAGGAGAGGAATAGAACCTATATGAAGCTACTCATAAAGGACTTCAGATGTCATGAAAAATATTCAAACAATATGGCCGCAATTCAAGAAAATGTTCCAATCGAATACATGACAATCAAATAAGCCAATTGACGCAAAAACCAGCACAATCGATAAAGAGAAGAAGAAACTATAGAGAGTTTTTTTTGTATTTTGAATATACTCATACATATAAAGGCTAAGTTTTTTTGTGTATAATGTTTATTCTGGATATCTATTTTTGTATATAGATCATATGTGGACGATGAATTGTGGTGTATATATATATGCTTTGAAAAATATATGTGTTTATATATAGAAGTTATAGTTGTTTACTTCGTGTCATACTTGTTAACTTGTTAATGATTTGTCCATTATTTATAATCTTACTTCTTATATGCTTGTGTGTGTTTATCTACATTTGGTGATAGATATATCATTTCCTTTTTTTTTTTTTAGATTTGCGATTATCCTTAATCGGTGATAAAGAACTTTGTAGCCCTTTCTAAATAAGATAACACTAATAAATTAATACATCAAAATATTTGATATTAATCCATACATTAAAGGGGTAAATATATTTCTTATAACAAGTAAATTGCTAAGTAACACCTAATAATTATAATAAAGATGATCCATTTACAAATCAATAGCCTCCTTAACAATAAGTCTTCTTATCGATTCTTTAATTTTTCGTTCATCTTTTGAAGCTTATTGATTACATCTATACTTCTTCTTGTGAATTTTTTGTTATGCCACACAAAGTAATCACATTTTCATTTGCTTTAGAAATAACATGAATAACACAAATTTAGTAATCCGTCAATCTATAATCCAATTTTAAAAAATAAAAATATATTTAAATTTTTACCTTAAATTGGGCACATCCATAAAATCAGTTCCCTGGATTAAACTTGATCCAAGAAGTCCTTATAGGTATTACCAATCCATAATCACAATAACGTAATTGATTTTCGGTCTTATTAGCTATATTACTAGACAAACTTGACATTTGCATTTCTCCAACTGCAAGAATAAGTGACTATAACAACAAAAGATTTTATGAGAATACAATAATAGAATAACAAAATAAAAAGGTAAGTATGTGCAAAGGTTAAAATAAGAAGAAAAAATGCTGGAGGGATACATGCTGGTATAAGAAGGCAAAGCTGGCCATCACATTCATATAAGTTGCATCTCGAATGTTCTCAACCTATTACGTGATTGGATATGATCATAATGCAGGACATGAGATGATTCAAGCTAAATAATATAAAATGATGCAAGCAGTCACATATTTAAGCTAAAAATTGTAAAATAATATGAAATGATTCAACCTAAATAACTAATGTACTTATCCAAAACAAGATTATTTACCAATAACTAATGTACTTAGTGGAAAATGGAACATAAATGACTCCTTACTAGAAATTCAAGTAATTCATATTCTTAGAAGTCAAAAAGGAAGAAACTAAGAATACAAACTAACATTTTTTTTCACAATGATATAGGCAAGAATCACATGTTAAGCTTGAAGGAATCAACACAAAGCAAATGCTTAAGAGTGAGATAGTGATATAAACTAAACTATGACTAAATCAAAATCAGAAGTGCTAACCAAACCACCTTAGGATATGTGAGTTACATCCATATCAAATAGGAATAATAGTCTAACCTTTTAAGATTTTTCAATTCAGTGCCTAAACTTTTAAAATTTTAAATTGGGTGACCAATCTTTTAAAATGGTAACAACTCAATTCAAAAGGTTTTTTTTAATGATGTGGAATGTCTACTAAATGCTACATAGATATCCCTCTATTAGTCACATCAATAAAAAATAATGTTTTGAATTGAATTGTTAATGTTTTAAAAGGTTGGTCACTCAATAGAAAATTTTAAAAAATTGGGTACTGAATTGAAAAAATCTCAAAAGTTTGCATATTTTAAGACAATGTTTTAAAAACCATATTGAAAGTTAAACTAGCAAAATAAGAGATTTAAGATTTAAAAGATTTAATCGGTATTAGACAATCATAAAATCTGTTAAAGATTAAATAAAATTAAAGATTTAAAATATAATTGAAAGAGATTGTTCTTATCCATAAAAAAAATTGAAGTTTAATTAAAAATATTGTTGAATGAAAATCAATTAATTATTTTGGTTTACAAGAACTTATTAATTAATTAAATTAAATTTCATTTAACAATATTTTTTAATTAAACTTCAAATTTTTCGATAGATAAGGAAAATCTCTTGCAATCATATTTTAAATTCTTTAATTTTAATCAATCTTTAACTGATTTTATGACGGTCTAAGTTGAACATTTTAAATGTAAAATCTCTTATCTTGTCGATTTAACTTTCGATCCAGTTTTTAAAACATTATTTATTTGCCATGCTTATAAGACCATACATAGTTGCACAACTTTTCTTATTTAAAAATTGTTCCAACAATCATTATAGTTTTTATCTTTCAATTAGGGACATATTATGTTTTAGTTAGAAACTTAATATTACACACACACTTAAAGTATGACTAATATTCATTGTAAAATATCATTAATCATTTAATAGTTCAAACTTTTATATCTCAATATACGATTTCATGTTGTTAAAACTCATCATCATCATCATCACACTCAGTTTGAAATCCTGCAATGAAGCGGGGTCTAGGGAAGTTTGATAGTACGCAGTCTTACCCCTACATAGTAGAGAAGCTATTTTCAGTAGACCCACATATAAATGAGACAATACAAGAGTGATGTAGGTCACTGAATTGCAAATCGGAGGTCAAAAAAATACTCTCACACTCATAAAATCACAATTTGAATACCCATCTTAAACCTAAAATTGGCAATAACTTTCCAACCACTGACAGGTAAATCGATTACCCATCACCGGAGCTATATCGCAGATCAAGATAACTAAACAAGAAAAAAGAAAACCTCACCAGAAAATTTTAAAAGATAAAAAAGAAAAATAATAAATCTAAAAAATCAGTTTATGTCAAAAAATGATATCGAAATCAAGAAAATAAAAGAAACAGATTAAATCAAAAAAAGAAATGGGCTTTCCCAAAGTTAGAGAAGAAGGAATAGGAAGTAGAGAAAAATTAGGGAACCTGAAAATAAGAAAAAGATCGAGGGGTATGACTGGAAAAAATATGGATCCTTTTTTAGGTGGAAGAAAGAAGAGATTGAGAGATCTCAACCTTAATGGTAACATTATAAAACCAGATCTGCCACTGAAAACAAAATAACAACATAAACAAAAGCATAAGCAAACCAAATCTAAGAGATAATAGAACAATACCTTGCTCCAGAATCGTTAACATTAATAATAGGGAACAACAAAGTCCCATTAGCCTGCATCTGATACAACCTCTTAACATCAGTGGTAGTTTCCTCAGAAACCCCAATCAATCTCTCCACATTTATTTTTAATAATAAATGGTCAAACCCACAACAGGTAGCAAACTAAGAGTGCCCACAAATGGAATAATATTTAAAAAATGGTGAAAAAGAAGAATAAGAAAAGGCAGTACCTTGGAGCATAATCATAGCTAAGCTAGTGGATTTAAGATGCAGAAGAAGAAAACAGACAAGCAGGAAGAAGGAGAAGGGTAAAAAGCCCTTTTCTTTTCACATAAAGGAAGGATTTTTTTGTAATCATCTTATGATACGAAAATGTAATCAAAATTTAATCTAAAAAAAAAACCCCACACTAAAAAATGAAATGAAACACAACAAAATAATGGAGATCTAGAAAGGACAAAGACGTGCAGAAAAAGGGCAAGATGCAAAGAAGCAAGAGCAGGCCATCGCTGCCTCTTAGCAGGTCATTGATAGGGGGTAAAGGACGGTGACGGCGAAGACGACGATGGTGAGGACGAGTTGGACGTTCTTGCCTTTGGTTGCTTGTATTGTGTGTCATCGATAACTTAAAGAAGAGTTTTAATTTAAATTATGATATTCACAATGAGACAACACATTCTAATAACATATTTATTCTCTTAAATTTTATTAAAGGAATTCCTAAATTCTTAAAATTTTTTAAAAAATAAAAAGTAAGTTATATGCACTATTTTCAATGCATAAAAACTTAGTTCAAATTTTTTTTGAATGGTAACGATTGCGCTCAGCGCATATTATTGAGATCCATAGTTGAAACGTCATACAGAAAAGAAGGAAAGCATACCCCCATTCAAAATCAGGCATAGAATTAGCTGCCCTAGCTATCATACGAGCGACTTAATTTGCTGACTTTCTAACAAATACATAAGAGATAAACGAAAGCTCATTAATGAGAGCTTTACAATCCCGAATAATCATTGAAAAGTATGAAAAAATATAAGCGTAGATGTCAAAAACTAGTTAACGACCTCACAATCCGTTTTCACGCATATTAGAAAAAAGGATAAGGTTTTGGTCCAACTCAAAGCTTCCCGAAAACAAAAGGCTTGTCCTACTTGTGGATCTCTCCAACTTGGTAGTGTCATTAATTTACAAGCACAATTTTGCCCTTGAGAGTTTTGAAAGATAATATTATCCTTCAATTAAGATAATCATTTTCAATTCTCAATTTAATTATTCTTTTAGAACTCTTAACTTATTTTATATAATGAAAATGATACATTACTCAAAATAAAGTTAATTGATTTAGAGATTTTAACATTTTATGGACACTATTATCTATTTACAAATATTGTATGAATTCACAAAAAAATAACACCGTAGAGGTTTTGAGGGAAGAGAATACGGAAGATACATATTCAACACCAATAGGGACTGCTCAAGCCAACGGTGACAAAGCCTTTATAGTTTGTAATTATTTTCTAATTTTGTCTAGATTGTTTGATATTTTTATTTATTGTAAAATGTGGTTTTACACTTTGCTTTATTTTTTGGGTCAATATAAGAGCGCGTGCATTTTTCTTTTTTGGAACGCACGCTCGAAGGTGGGAACCGAGATGGGAACCGGGCGTAACTTTAACTTGTAATCTGACGTGTAACACCTGTCGAAATTGTATTGGACACGAATGAAATTCATACAAGAAAGAAGTCAGAATGTGAGACAACTGACTTTTTCTTCTCCTCTTCTTTGACCTAACATCCCAAGCCTTGACACCTAAGTAATTGTGGCTATTAAGAAACTCCATATCTTAATCTTCCAACTTTTTCTCGTTTCTTATTTGTTATCTCTGTCTTTCTCTCTCTCTCTCTCTTCTTTTCTGCTTCCTGTTTATCACTTTCCACTTTACTTGTTTTTGTCTATTAATTTTGAGCTAAATTCCCAGCATTTCGGTTGAGAAAACAGCCGGGATCAGCACCGAAAAGTTCACTTCTTTGCCACTTTTTATTTTGTTGGTAGGTAACTTTCACTAGCTTTTGGCTTTTATGATTAAGCCCTTTTCTTGTTATTGATTCAACAAACTTTGATCTCAAAGATCGTTCGATTCATTTGCTGAATTTTGCAGGTAAAGCCTTTGTGCTTTGAGAGACTAGTCGCTGGTTGGGTTGTGTAATCATCCTTCTGATGTTTTGTTTTCGTTCACTGAATCAAAAATTCAAACCCGTGAATTTCTCATCTGGGTCACTTTTATTGTACTCTTTTCCATCTATTTTCCTACCGTCTGATGTTATCTTCTTTATATGTTGCTTCCACTGCCTGAGATTTCGCTCAAAAATTTCATAATCGACCGTTATCTATTTGAGTGAAAGGTTCTTGTATTTTTTAGTCTTGACGTCAAAGTTGGATCGGTACAAATGGCAGATAGATATAGAATGTTTTCAATTGAGGAATTGCCATCACATCTGATTTTAGAGATATTGACGACAGGCAGGCTAAGTGCCACTGATCTTGTGTGTTTAGAGCTGACTTCTAGGACTTTTGGGGGTGTCCATGGCTTGTACTCTCAAAAATTCAGGTCATTGGTGGATTTTGCTGCGTTTCAGCTATGCGTGTCAAATAGTATTTATCAGGGGATGGGGTTGAATGCTCGGAAGCAGCTGATTGATCGCTGTGAAGGGAAATGGAAGAGAGTTTTGAGATTCTTACAGTCACTCGAGCAATCGTCTGGAGTAGTTGAGACTTCTGCAGGCAATGTACTATTTCTTTTATGCATATGCTTATACATACTGAATGAATAGTGTACATACGCATTCTTGAAGTTAGTGATCATATGCCCTTGTGGAATATTGATCTGGTTACCTGTCGATTTTGGACTTGACATTTATATCTTTTTGACATTTTGGTTGATATACAAACTCTAGATATGACAAAGATAGTTCTACCTCGTTCAGCTGTTTCCGTGTTCAGCATAGAATTTTTATACAAGAGCATACAGTTTTCCCTTTCCTTGCTGATCATTGGTTATAAGGGCTAGTTTTGGCAGCTTTTACTTTTTTGTTATGAACTAAATGGGAAAACTCACTTGGAAAAAAATCTAAAATCCAATATCTAATATCACACGCCATTTTCACCACATTATTGGGACTCTATGGAAACGATGCACTCATATTAGTGTGCTGCCTATCTATTTGTATAAACTATTTTACCTGGAGCTTTGAGAACATAGAACCTGCTATTAGCAGAAAGGATGGCCTCCTTGTCCATGCAATGCAAGGGTATTTTTATTGTTTTTTTCTGACAATGACCTTTCTTTTTCATGCTTTTCCTCTATTTATGTTTTAGTCAATGTTTCTAAAGAGGTTAATTTTCTTTTCTATTGCTGGTTGACTATACAGATGCAGATTACAACTGGCAGGTATCACACATTGCTGATTAGCAATTCATCCATTTACTCTTGTGGTTCCAGTTTGTGTGGTGTTCTTGGACATGGTCCTGAAACAACACAATTAGTGGCTTTCTCCCGCATTAATTTCCCACTTTCTGCGTCCGTGGTCCAAGTCTCAGCTTCCCAGAATCATGCTGCTTTTGTTTTGAAGTCTGGAGAGGTTTGTAACTGCATAGCATATCCTAGTCATGCATTTTGCTGCATTTATTCCTGGGTTAGGCTTTGAGAATATATTGCTTGTGGAGCAAGAATAAGCATAGGTGGATATTTAGTGATAAACAAGCTGCATATAGGTTTGTTGAGACAATTGTGCTTGACTGAACCAATATTTGATTCCGCTTAAAACTTACAAGTTGCAAAAGTATTATTCATGACTTCATTTATTTCTTTAACGAACAAAGATGGGCCATGCTGGTTCCTTAGTTGTTGGGCTCTTACGCTAAGATGCGACTAATACATAAGCAGTATCTTGTTATCTTTACATTGTATGTCTTGATACCTTGTTCTGCTAGAATCGACTAGAAAAATTAAGTTTCTCGGATGATCGCCACAGAGCAATGAAAAAGTCAGATTTTTCTGCTGTATTCTTAACTTCTGCATCATAGAAATATGATTATGTGTTCTGTTTTTGAAAATGGATGTTATTATGAACTTAATCTTTCAATTGTCAGTGCAGGTTTTCACATGTGGGGATAATTCGTCGTTTTGTTGTGGTCATAGAGATATTGGCCGCCCCATATTTAGGCCTAGAATTGTAGAGTCATTGAAGGGAATTTTTTGCAAGCAGGTAAGTATCTAGTGCGGTAATAGGTGGTGGATATTGTTGCTGAATAATGTGGCTCAGGAGTAATAGTGACAATGTGCACCAGCCATCTTGATTTTTTATTCTTTGGTGTGGACTTGACATTCTGTTGTTTGTACTTTCGTCCAAATTATCATTGCTAAACCTGGCAATTTTTCAGGTTGCTGCTGGCCTTAACTTTACAGTTTTTCTTACAAGACAAGGCCATGTCTACACTTGTGGAACCAACGCGCATGGGCAGCTTGGTCATGGTGATACAGTAGACAGACCAACACCCACTATCGTTGAACTGCTTGAGGGAATTGGCTCTGTGGTCCAAGTTGCTGCCGGGCCCAGTTATGTTCTGGCTGTCACTGGTAATGGTGTGGTTTACTCTTTTGGTTCTGGCTCTAATTTCTGTCTTGGCCATGGAGAGCAGCATGATGAGTTCCAGCCACGTGCTATCCAAACATTCATAAGGAAGGGTATCCATGTTGTCCGTGTCTCTGCTGGGGATGAGCATGCTGTGGCACTGGATTCTAGTGGATTTGTGAGTCCCT
Source organism: Erythroxylum plowmanianum (assembly GCA_025531925.1). Classification (NCBI taxonomy): domain Eukaryota; kingdom Viridiplantae; phylum Streptophyta; class Magnoliopsida; order Malpighiales; family Erythroxylaceae; genus Erythroxylum; species Erythroxylum plowmanianum. The sequence continues at coordinate 51,047,960 of JANVCQ010000232.1, read as the reverse complement.
GCACTCGCTGTAAACTTGTGCTTCAAAATTTTATTCTTGGTTCTTAATTCTTGTGCTTTCTTTGACCAACTTTATGTCATGTCGATTGTAGGTATACACTTGGGGAAAAGGTTATTGTGGAGCATTAGGACATGGAGATGAGATTGACAAGACCCTTCCTGAACTCTTGAGCAGCCTTAAGAACTGCCTCTGTGTGCAGGTTGGGTTATGTTTTTCCTGTTTGAAAAATCAAGTGTTTTCTTGATTTTCCTTGCTTGAATATTATATACATATAATCGATATAGCAAGAAGCCATATCCAGTTGACGATAACATGAACTGCATAACTAGTGGTGCTTTAAATGAAAATTAGTTAGAAAGCATTTTCAATGAGAAGCTCATAATTTTAGTTCATAATTCCTCAAAATGTGAATATATTTGCATCCTTGGTAGATTTTCTAATAATTCCTTTTCTATATTCTATGTGTACTGAAAATATGAAATACTTTAACAAAATAATTGCACCATCTTAAAAAAAAAATTCATTTTTGTTTCCTAGATGTTCTTATTCTGGTGGATATTCTGTTTCCTAAAGCATTGAAATCTGTGCACATCACTTATTACATCAAATTTTGAAGCTATAGGTGAGTGTTTTTGCCTATATGCCCAAGAAGATTGGAAATCCTTACAATCTTTGATTATGTTTGATTTGGTCTTTGATCATTTCGTATAATAGCGGATATACTTACCTTTATTTCCCTGAATATAATTGTGTACTTCCCCACAATAGTATGTTTTAAATTAACTCACAAGAGTGTGACATTTTTTAGTGTCATAGTTTGTTCAGAGTGGAAAAAAGAGGTGTGTCAGTTGATAACTTGATATTTGAATGAAAAAGAGTCCCCTCATATCGTATGATTGTCAGTTGAGTAACATTATGTTCTTCATTTTCTCTGCATTTACAGCTGTTATGGTGGAATTGCATATGGATTGTTGTTATTGGGAGTTTAAGCATCAGTTTTTCCTCATTTATGTTTACTTTTTTATGGACAGAATTAGATACCTTGAGGCTGCAATCAGTCTTTTTTTTAAGCTGAACAGTGGATTGTAGTTGCTGAATAAAAAAAAACTTGCTGTCGTATTCCTTTTTCTGCTTGATACCTGTGAATTTGTACACAATTATGTGTATGCAACTTTCCATCATAGTTGAAAATTTGACAACAGTGAGGCTCACGAATGATTTTTCCTCTGCATAGGTTTGTGCAAGGAAAAGGAAATCCTTTGTTTTGGTTGATGGTGGAGCTGTTTACGGCTTTGGGTGGATGGGTTTTGGCAGCCTTGGGTTTCTGGATAGGGGAGTATCTGACAAAGTGCTGAGACCTAGAATCCTTGATTCTTTAAGGCCCCACACTGTTTCTCAGATCAGTACCGGTCTCTACCATACCGTTGCCATTACTAACCAGGGCCGGATATTTGGATTTGGTGATAATGAAAGAGCACAACTTGGGCATGACACACATAGAACATGCCTTGAGCCAACTGAAATTTTTGTCGAGAAAACGGGCAATGAGGCAGCTCTTGTTGCTGGTACTAAGTAACTGGCTTTCTGCAATATGTTCTATGTAAGGCTTACGATCTTTTTGCCTCTAGCGAGTAAGTAGAGTTTCTATTTTTCAGGATATGTGTAACTGTAATTGAGTACATAAGTTAAAGTTTGTTCCTGCAGCTTCAGTAAATGACATTATTCCCTTTTAACTGGGAGCTTTTTTGTGAAGATATTTAACTGTTTGGACCTGATGGACTCAATTCATAAGTTGCTCTTCCAATTGTTTCATTGCCTTGGAATGGTCAAATCATATTTGCACAGCCAACAACTTTTAGTGAGACGTAATGGCTTATTTTCCTCTTAAGATCATCACTCTTGTACATTTAGGCACTGGATGATCCTGAAACTGTATAAGACGAAGCAGTACTCATTAACTTGAGCCATAGCCAAGAGGCCTAAGTGTCTTTTGGTTTATGTAGCCGCTTTGGAACAGGGAAGTCTACAATTCTATTCTCTGTGAGGTAAAACATTAGGCCCACTTTGTTTTTCATCAAAGTGATTATGTGCCATACAAATTAACTGCAACATGACCTCTGTCTTAAACAAGCATTTGCCAATTTCTAGACCACCCTGTGCTCGTCCAAATTGTGATGAGTGAGGAGATACGGTAATTAAGCTGTGCTCTTTACATGGTTTTAGACCAAGATTGACCCTGTTCCCAATAGTTATTACAATGAAATTATTTTCCTTTAATGTTTGGTTGGTAGGAAATGGTGGGAAATCTGGACTCTCTTTTTGTCGATTTGTAGTCGTTATGCAAACAGCATATGCACTAGACACCAAAGAAAATTATCGGTCGTCCCCTGTCTGTTGGTAAGGAAAAAGACATGATAATATCCTTGCTTCTTTAGTTTGCAAAAGTACGAAGATACCCCAACCCAAGGAGTCTTACTACAATATGATTAAATAAGACACTTCCAGCTGGTATGAAAGGTACCCCAACTAGGCAATTTCTGTTCCTGTCTCTTTCAAAACTGTAGCACATCCACCAGAAGTGATCATACAATTTAATATCGCCGCAATAGGGTTGGATGTTTTGCTTGAAATTTGCAAACGTTTGCTTAAAATGGCTGCAGAAATTGTTGCATACTATTCTTGAGACTGTCCCTTTTGTACAATGTAGGATTCGTCTTCTAAATCAAGTTCCAAGTGGTAACTAAATGAGATTGACACCATATCTACCAAAGGGATTTCGGTCTGACACTATGATCATTCTCACTCGTTAAACCAGGCTTGTTGTCCAAACATACAGGTGAACTGCAAGTAGACCGGACATAATAGGAAAACAAACAACAGTCTCTTATATCCCTAATGTTCCATAACTCCTTATCTGTCATAAATCATGTTGAAATCGGAATTCCTGTAATTGTGTCTCTGAATCTCTACACACTTGTTCATAACGTTGAAACCTGAGCTCACCAATCATCTTGATGCCTAATGCTCATTACAAAAGTCGTCCTTTTGGGAGGACAAACAAATCTTCTTTCTGCCATCTAGGTGTATAGCATAGTTCAGGTAATCTGATTTAATTTGGTTTGGATAGAGACATCTGATTCCAAGCTTTAGTGAATAGTGATCCTCTCTTTCGGTCAAACATACCATCATCCCTGCAAAATTTAGTCCTTGGCAACTGGATATGTTTAATATTAATACAATACCAATATACAGAAGTGGGATTGTGCATATCATGATGCCTATTTTGTTGGCGTTTGGTGCTATCTTTCAATAAAGCGAGTGAAAGGACCAGTAAAATTAGTACAAAAAAGTTAATTAGGAACTGTTTCTTTCTTTAAAACAGAGTTTTACTATGTATTAATGATGAAAGACAATTAGATAAGCACATCATTGTACAGCAAGATTTACGCTAACCACACACTTTCACTTTTACTTGGACAATTCAACTATTTTTATCTTCTAATGAGATCCATCGTACAGTTGCCGACCTGAAATTGAAATGCTCCAGGATGGGCTGTTTATGAGCAAGCCTCTTCTGCCCTCCTTCTCCATCCCCTGCCAACCTTCCTCTATTTTCCAGAGAATCGTCTTTCAAAAGAATTAAAACGTCGACCTAAATTAATCACTCCAGTTTTCTCAAGTGTGGATCAAAAGACAAAGAATCTGTATTGAATCCAAGGAACTAAAGAAGTTTCCAAGCAAGCTGGAAGTGGTTAACTGCGAGAGGGATATCTCTAGGATTCGCTCTATAAGTACTGCTGTGAGCTGTCAATGGGGAAGGATGTCAGAAATTGAGCAGGCTGTACAAGTCACATGCCTTTAGTTAACTACAACCTAATACCAAGATTTCCACACATGACACGACATGAGCAAACCTTTGACTTGCAAAGGCAAGTGCCTTAATTAAGGATATATGGAGACAAGAACCAGATATGCGTATCCCTGCCTTCCTGGCTTTTAATAATTAAGAGGAAAATAAACAGAAACACAGACGCGCACACACAATAGAAAACCCGCAAAACACTTGCAAAGATCAAATTGAAGTACCAGATTGGTTTATGATATACTACGTAAAATGGTTACTTGATGATCCGATCTCAATTTAAGACTAAACGATGAAGACAAAAGGGACCAACACTTTACTACAAAAAGCTCATCATCTGTTTTAGGCAATAGATTTTAAGCTTTCCCTGAAAACTTTTAACATTGTAGAGAATGTGACAATTCCAACCAAGCTTCCATCACCCTCGGTAACCCATACGTAATTAACTCTGTGTGCAATTGCCTGAATCATCACTGCCACTAGTGAGCTCTCTGGATGACACACGATTGCCTCAGCACTTCGCGCCATTCTAGCCGAGTAACTAATGGACCTACTGTACTTCAGTGATCGGCTTCTCAATGTAGCCACCGGCGATTCCTCATCCGAGGAAGACGTCAATGACATGCACGAAGGATTCATTGAAGAGGCAGAATTTACAAACTGTCCCAGCATTAAATCCAATCCTTTTTCTTTGAGCCTCTCGATGACGACCTTAACAAGGTCCTCCGGAGGGCCACCGCAGTCAATGTAGGCCATAAGGTCGCCAGAGGAAAGGGTGGCGATTGCTGCAGCTACCGTCTCGTCACAGCAAGCTAACGTGTGGGGTGAGAGCTCTCCGATCAATACTCCCTCGTCGACCACTGCCACCGAAGTTTGGTCGATGAGAGAGCGAGCTACTGATGCAATTGCAGCTGATGCAGAGGAGTAGTACTCAGTGGTAATTGTGTTAGGATTGATAATGCCAAGACTGTCTATTGAGAGCGCAGGAAGCGGAGAGAATAGTCCTATGGAGCCGAGGAGGAATCGAATTATGTCCTCTTGTGTTAGCCAGCAAAATTCACGGCCGTTTTTGTGAATTGTTGTGGGGTTGTTTCTTGGTAAAGTGAGTTTTTGGACTTGTTTTCTTCTTGAACTGAGCTTGGTCTTTATTGGTACTACCAGGTTTTGAGCTCCTTGGAGGATCAGATCAATTGCCTCTACTAAACTGAAAATAGTAATTGTCAGTTGTCAGTTCATTTGCAAGGAACAGAAGCAATAAAGATTAGAACTTTATTGGAAGTCGGTGTTCATTTCTTGTACATAGGTTCTATTGATGCCCAAATGTTTATTTCTACAGACTTTTTTGGTTGAAAATATGGAAATCGAGATTAAGCTCGAGGGTTAGAGAGATATTTGGAAGTATGCAGGAATTTCGGGGGTCAAGAAATTAAGAATTAAACAGCAGTGAAGTTGTCATTTCAACTAAAAAGACTCAGATCAAAAGATAAAGATAAGTTTTTGAATTAAAAATTTCTGAAAAGCTGAAGTTAAAGATAGTGAAAATCCGGAAATTTGGTATGATCAATACCTTGAAGATGGCTCCACATGCACTATAACTCCAGGAGTCTTAGGGAGGAGCACAGAGACAGGTGCCGTCAGAGCAGAGGAAGGTGACAACAAGTTGTCCTCTTTGCAAAGATAGCAAATCACATCCACCATGCACACTTTTCCAACACATCGACACGCATCGTGATCATCAAATCCATCATTCAGGTCCACAGTAGAAGTTGTGTTTGTCGAGTGATCGCAGCTCCAGACGCTCAAGAAGTTGTCGTCGGAGTTTTTGAGAGCGACGAGAGTGTCGGCGATGGTGGCGGAGAGTGGAAGAGACCTCAGCGCAGGCTTGCCTAGACAGAGGTCAGATACAACGTGCAAAAGCAAGTTCACTGCCATGCAAGAACCAGAAAATGAGTTTGGAGTAAAAAGGGGTGAGACGTGAGATTTAGAACTTGGAAGGGGGAGGGCGGTGATGGTGGTGCAGTGGAAAATGTTAATAGGTGAGGTATTATATAACATTTTTAGAGAAGAGCCCAAGGACGTGTGGGTCCATAACTTGTGTCCTTTGGAGGATATGTGACCAAAAAATAACAAAAGAGTATGGCATGGTTGGTATAAATTCGGGTTGATAACTTTTTTTAACTTATTAAATTATTATAAATTCTTACATATTCATGAGTAACATAGAAAGTGCGTTTCCTAAATATCTCAGAAGGGGATAATGTGTCGAGTAACGCTCGGAGATATAAGAAGGAAAGATATTACATATTTGTGGTAAATCTCAAAAGGGCAGAGAAAAAGTAGAGATTATAGCATTTGATTAGCACGAGACATACATTCAGTATTTTAATTTAATATGGTTTTTAATAATTACATTGTTTAATTTCATTAATCACGTCACCTTAAAAGCTTTTATTAATATTTTTATTAATCACTTCACCTTAAAAACTTTTATTAATATTCTTTAAATAAATTTATACGTAAATTCTGTGCTCAACCTGAATTACACTAAGTTATGTTTTAAAAATTGCCCTAATATTAAGTGATTAACAAAGTTTAAAGAATGAATTAAAAGATTTAATGGTTATAAATTAAATAAAAACTAAAGATATTGTTATTTAAATGTGTGAAATATTCTTGCTCAATAACTACATTCTTATTGTGGCCTTTCCAAATTTTTTTGAATAAAAAATATAAACAATACAATCAAATCTCCTTAGACTTTAAACCAAACAAGAAGAGAGAAGATTGTTTTCTATTATTTTGAGCATCTTTAACTTAATCCACTAACTTAATTGTCTTGCTCAATGAAGTTATAATTAGTCAAGTTGGACCAGTCTTTTATACCCTAAACTTGATCCACCCATTTTTTAGCCTTTTGTAATTCGAAAAATTCCATTGATAAATATAGTGTGGTAAAAATGAACACAATCTTAAACATTAGCAAGTTGCAATCCATGTGTCTAAATAAAAATTATCATTTCAATATCGAACATGGTCTCGAACATAAACATATTATATCTTGTATTCATCTTTGGAAAAAAAAAAGATATTAAATTTAGATTGCAATAAGAGACAAGATCAAGAATGTGATGGTAAGACAAATTGAGAGTGACAAACATTGATGATAAATTAAGGGAGACAAGATTTAGGTGGTTCTGGAATATAAGGAGGAGCCATTTTAACATCCAAGTGAGAAGATATGAGAAAATTGTGTATAGGACTGTAAAAGAAGAAGATAAAGACTTGAGAAAACGTGGTGGTAAGTAATCAAGCTTGATATGGCCCTACTAGAGCTTACTCGACCCTCAATAGAAAACTTTTACGAACTAAGATACGATTAAAGGATCTTATATAAAGAGGTTCTTCTCTTTTTATAAATCTTCTGAAATTTTTCCTTCAATTCTTGTGTCTTGTATCTAGCTTAAATACTTTTGTTTGTATTATTTGCCCCTTTAGCCCCTTTTTTAAACAATTGCTTATTTGTTTTTCTTATATGTCTTCTTTTTTGTTTGTTTATTTATTTGCTTATTTTAATTTTATTTTATAATTTACCATTATCTTTATTTTATTCTATTTTATTTTGAATTTCTTTTTAATTATTATTTTGTATGCAATTATATACATACACATGTGTACACACTCACACAAATATATATATATATATATATATACTTCTTGTGGGGTTACTATGAGTTAGGGGTCAGATTTTGTACTTTTACACCTTCTTAGACTCCACATCTCAGCAGCATTTTGACTGAGATGTTGTTTTTGTAGTTTTGAACAATTTCGAACATGAGCATGTTGTAATCCATATTTATATTTATATAAAAAACTTCCATAACAATGTTGAATACAATATTGAACAAAGGTATGTTCGACGCTACATTCATGTATGGATGAAAATTTGTCAATACACATATAATCTAAAATGAGATTGCATGACTACTTTTCTTCTTCTAATTATAAGGAAAATCTACTTACTAATATCTAACAAATGAAAATTACCCTATTGGCAACAATTTTCACTTGAACCTATATATTTTGTTGAAGATTATAATATCGATACATCATTTACAATTACCCGTTAATTTTTCTTATAGTTAAAATCGTTAATACTTTACCACTTTGTATACATTTTTAAAAATTATTATCCAAAAATCATATGGAATTATGCAACAATTAATTAAATGAATACATGATAATTTAAAAAATAGATATACCTTCATCATTGAACATTTCTTTGAAATAAATTTCCAAAACGATGAATAGACTCTTTTATAAAAATGAAAATATAATATCACATTATGAAACTAACATACTATAAAGTATAGAGTTTATCTTGAATATTTTTTAATACATAACCAACCTCTAGCATATATTAAGACTTTTAAAATTTTTGGATAAAGTCAATAACGAAGAAGGCTTATTATTTGATCACCAATACTAAAACTAAATTTAGAAGCAACTGTAAATATGGATATAACTAACAAATTTCATGCAATCATTTATATAATTAAATATTTTGCTCCATTCAACTTTCACAACATTAGTATATCAAAATGTTCATTAGTTGTAGCACAAATATCAATTTATGGATAAGTGTCCAATTTTATTCTACTAAATGAAATCTTAATCCTTTTTTACTTTATAAATTCTCTTAAACCAAAACTCAAACTAATAACTTTCTTACTTGATGAAGATGTACCAACAAAAGTAAAACTTGGTGTCCCAATTCTTTACCCATTCTTGATTGATAATTATTAAACAAATCATACCATTAACTTTCTAATGATATCAACATGTACTACATTTTGATCACTATAGAATTGATAAAAATTGTATTTAACTGCAACAAGTTTATGCCTCAAATCCAAAATAGCAATAACTATCACAATATTACCAATCTCATTTCAGTCATTGTCTAATATTCTCACCATCTTATCTAACACTGTTTAAATCACTTCATTAAAAGAAATGCTAATTTCATGTCACATATATTAACAAAACACGTCTAATAAGTTAGATATTTTGTACTAGAAAATAACTTAGTAACAATGTTAAATACCTCTAACTTCTTATAATTTTTTTATTTATCTACAAGCAAACAAATATACTAAGAATTGTATTGTCATAAACTGATAAATATATCAATATACTTAATTGTAGATTCAACTGTTTTGAATGTCAAATTCCACCTTATTATTAAATAATCTAGATATAAATTTTTCGTGTAAGAAGTATATAATTATTTTACAGTTTCTTCAAAAATTTTAACTCAATTAGTGTTACACTCCAATATACTCTATTATACCAAATTATTTATATCCCTTCTTTGATACTAACACATCTTTCACAATTAAATTTATATGCACAAAACAACACATATAAAAGAATCTCATATTCATCAATAATCTCCCAAATCACAACTTGCTCCTAACTTTATCGATCATAGTAGTGCTCATGCTACAATTATCCAAAGTTATTGTTGACAACTTTATGTCATTGTTCTAATCCATATTCTTTCAATAGACATATCAACATACCATTTCAAATGTGAGGTTCAACTTTTAGGACCTTCAAGAAATAACTTATGATAGTACTATACTTCACCTCATCAATTTTCTCATTTGTTTTAGTTTCAATAAAGTGATTCCAGACTTATTTTAATAAAGTGATTCCATACATTAATTCTTATTCTTCAAAAGTTAAATTCTTCTATCTAAATCGTTTCTTCTCTTGTTATATGATTATGCATTGTATTAGAATTTTTCATTGTGTTAAATTGTGTTAAAGGATTAATTTCATCCATCTAAAACAATTATGAATAATAAACAAACTAATTACCCCATTTTACAAGTATAAAAATTACCATGAAAGTAAAGTCTAGAAAGCTTTGTGAATATAATAGTCGAAAATAAAACTAATGGATATGATTCAAATGCATTAAAATAGGGCATACTTATGCATATCAAAGAAGAAAGAACTTGCATTTTTTCTGCATACCTGGTTGGACATGACTAATCAGTAAATGCATGTAAAAATAATATTTACGGAAAGATAAAAGTGAATCAGTTTTCAACAACTGTACTAGACAACTTCTTTCATAAGTCAACTAGACTAAGTGAAGAAAAGCACACTTGAATTAGAAGTTTAGAACTATCACCCTGACTTTGGCACTAATCGTAATAGACAACTTCTTTACAAAAAAGAAAATAGCGCAGGGTGGTTTTAGTTATGTCAACATCTAAAGATTGGTGTTAGCAACAATAGACACCATTTGTCATCTCACAATAAAAGGATGTGATCCATCTAAAAATCATTAAAATCATTGAAGTTGCTTAGATTTTATTGTAAAATTTGTCTCGTAGCCAAAATGTTGCGACTCTGTGATTTTGTCAATATAATCATGATCTAGTATGTTTTCACAGGACTTTCATCGAGTGTTGCATTTGAAAGCAAAAGATCCAAATTAATTATGTAGTATTGCAGTACACATATCAGCAATTACAGTTATGGTGGGCAATATTTGTCTAATTTAACCTAAAGTCAATGGAATTGCCAGAGTTGATTGTATTATTTTTGGTAAATTTTGAACTTTTTATTCAGGTTTCACTTAGAAGCTGAATTTAGGTTGTTTGGTCTTACTCGAAGCTCAAAGCTCGAATATATCAAATAAAACAACATCGTTTTTCGAATTTTATATTAAAAGAATCAAGCCTAACTTAAACACTACAGCGCTTTAGACTGTCCAAGTCTGATCGGGCTTCAACTCGAATTAAGAGCCTTAAGTTTAATCGAGTTTTGGATTGACAAACTCAAACATAAATATTAAAGTCAAGCTCAGGCTTCCAGCCTAATGACAATGGCAAGTGGCTTACGAGCTTCTCAGGGTGATGAGATGTATTTTTTAAGAGAGAATCAGGTATGCAGAGAAAATGAAGGTGATAGGAATATGTTTCAGTCTTTTAGTTTTTCAACCATTTCAAATAATAAAAAATTATTATTATGATAATTTAATAAAATATTGCCATTTTTAACTAGCAAAGTCATGTTCTTTCAAAAACACTCGAATTCAAATTGAACAAAAAGATTGAATTTTTTTTATACTTTAAATCCAAAATCGACCATCGCAAACTTTATCCATTAACTGTAGGCCAGATTACTATATTAGAGAGAACCAAGCCTACCTGCTTTTCTCCGTTAGTTAGCATAGCCAATTTTCCTTGTTAAATCCAACCTCAGTTTGAAAATTCTTTCTTCCTTCGGGTGTTGGAACTTGTTAGATATAGGATTTGATCGAGAAAAATGATGAACCTTTTACTATGCATGACATAAGGGAATTCGCCTATGTTTATATATATTTTTTATATACTAAACATTTGTGAATATATTTTTTTATTCAATAGCTCGACAGACAAATTAGCAAAACTGTTATGCCTATGCGCATAAGCAAAATTAACATTTTTATTTGATCATGATTTATATAGCTCCTTAATTTTCATTATTATAGATTGAAAACATATTGTTTTTGTTTTAATGTAAATGAATTTGCTTATGAATACATTTTTAGTATGCACTTCACTACTTGGTTTATTTTATAGATAAATATTTATGTAACTAATGTCATTTTTTATACTCTTAGCATCTGTACGATTTACTAAATGCCCCTTTCATATCCACTATCTTAATGTATAAAGTACAACATGTAGTTTATGGAAAAGCGGGCCTTGCTACTGGATTATGAGTAATAAAGTTACCTTCAATTATATGGAGTTATTAAAATATAAAAATGTGGCAATCAATTCATTTCACTTTAACGCTTTTTGATTGGATTTATCAGTGAAAGTGAAATTTGACTCCTGACCTTCGCCAGTTGCTACCCACTCACTTTATCCTTATCACTAGAATATAATTTTTATGTTGCGTTTCTTAACTGATAACGCTACTTGGTAAATTAAAAATAATATGATATATTCGTAATTTAAACAAATTATTGGCTTTGGGTCTCCATCCCATTTATTGAATGCAGAATTTGATGTGGTTAGGTATGACGATTGGGTAACGCTACTATGTCCATATGTGAATGTGAGATTGTAAAATATGACCTACATTTAATGTATGCAAGAATCTTTTTAATTTGATATTGACATAACTGCAATCAACGCTGAAGATGTAATATATATATATATACTTCTGTGTATTAGATTAGGGAAAAAAATATTTCCATCTTTGAACAAATATCAAAAAGATCTTTTGGCTTAATAATCTATAAGATAGTTTCATTTTGATTGTAAAAGGTTTTTGGAAGTTGGTACATATCTTCCTGTACCAATTTCATAAGCGTAACGAGAAGTTAAATTTATTTCATATATTCTCTTAACTTATTGTGAATCAAAGATGAATTAGTCGAATTAGAGCAAATATAATGAATTCGTTTACTAGTTGACAAAAGCCAATATGTATTTGACATTTTTATTTTACTAAAAAATATTTTTATCAACATTATTTTATTAAAAATGATCAAATCGATTCCTAACTATTAGAAGTGAAATTCATTTTACAATTATGAAGATTTTTGCTGGAAACAACGATTTTCAAAAGTTGTCATTTTTATGGGAAATGAGCAGATTTGCCAAGAAATAAAATATCTTATTTAAGGTTCCTGTTAATTAAAATAATCCATTGCAAAATAAAATGATACTTGCATAATTAGGGTTGTGATCACCTATGTTAATTGTGTCCAATATAAATGTATAGATGAGATGAATTAGAACATAGTTGAAATAGCGCACAACCAAAACTGGTGATTTCATTTGGCATAACTATGATTTGTTTTCCTAAACTAAACAGAGACGAAATTGAAAATGATTAAGGGAGTGCTTAGTTAATGGGTAAGAAATGAAAAGTGAGTGGTTAGTTGTTGATTATCATTATAGGGGCAATAATTTGATATCCTATTTTTAAGAAATCCTCAATACCCTCCATTTAGTAGAGGAATGAAACTCATTCCTTAGTACTGATTCTTTTCCTAAAAATTTTAATTAATTAATTAGAATCAATTAAAATATTATTAATTAATTAATTAAAATACTATTATTAGCTAATTAATTACATTATAATTAATTAAAATATAATTCATTCATTAATTAATATATTGCAACAAATTAATTATAATATAATTAATTAATTAAAATATAATAAATTTTTATTTCTTAATTTATTTATAAACCAACTATCATAATTATAATGATAATATCCATTATCATTCCTTACTATATTCATTCTCATTCCTATTGTCATTCCCAAATACGAACCAATCGCCCCTCTAATTCTTCTTTTGCTCAAGTCCTCAGTGATAAAGGGCATGAGGTGGGGTCATTATCAGTCATGTAGTGTAGATGCTATCAATGACAAAACTCGAAGGGGTAGAATTGTTCTTTTCACGATAGTCTCACTAATCTGTGCATCATTCGGACTGATCATTCATTCATTGGCGCAACCATGACCTATGGCTTGATAACTGATATAATTATTCCCTCCAAATTGAGCTATTTGTTTTCTTTTACTTGGGAGATCAACGACCACTCGTTTCTTGATAGCGTTTGGCCTTCTAATGCTAAATATAACTATTGTTACAGTTTCTTGATGTTACAACCGCACAACTATGGCCACCAATCCTAGCATTACTTTAGCTTATACAATAATCTTGTCTCAATTTTTCTTCATCACTTCAAAACATTGATGTACATTGAATTTGTTACTGGACTGGTCTTAACTGAGTAAATTTGTGAAATAATTAATAGAAAGTTAAGAATCTTTCTAACAAAGATAAGATGATATGTAAACAAACCACTAATTGTATTTAAAAATAGTGATTATGAAAACTACCTTGGATTTTCCCTTTTTATTCTTTCAAGAAGTGTGGTTGAACCCAGAGTATCCTTCTTAGAGATGGATTTCAACCTCTATTAAAATGTTTAGTTGATCTTTACTTGAAAATTGGGATAAATCCTATTGTAATCAAACTTTCCCTTTATTAGGCCCTTTTAGTAGACTTGAAGTCTCTTAGGCCTAACTCATACATTTGTTAGGGATGTATCATTTTTCTCCTAGTTTTCTTTTTCTTTTTTCCTTTTACCAAAAATTATATTCTCAGGAATGAAACTTTTAATATTTAAGTATGCAAGAATGTTTCACTTGATTCAGAGATCTTTCAGGACACTCCATATTTTTTTGGTAATTGCTAAACAATTTGCACCATAAGTTTGTAACAAATAGGTCAAGCCAATCCAAAATGATTTGGAAATGTTAACAATAATAAATTATAATAGACCTGTTAGAGACAAACTCAAAGGTGTCCAAACACCTATTTTCAATCACCATAAGTAGGTCTATTTACATCATATTGGCAGCTGTTGTTTGCTACTTGTCCTTGACTCCCTCAAGCTTATAAAACAGGGTGACGATTTAGTGGGAATCCTCCTCTGGAAGCCTCATTAAGAATATTCTCTAGAATATTTCCTTATGGAATACAATTGTCATCGAAACACTCTTGCTACCAATAGTCAATCAAAACATCATTCAGTCCCAATCGTTGATTTAGGTCAATCTTGACTATTTAGGCCAATCTCGATTATCTATCCCTATATTATCTCACTTTTTCAATCTTTAAAGAGTTGTTAGAGAGAAAAGATACCGTTAACTTCAACAATTTGTTTATCTTCTTGAGAAAATTTCAACCTTGAGACAATTTCAACATTGATATGATCCATAAACCTATCTTTTTTTCAATAGGTAAGTGTACATATATTATTATTTTTCTAATATATGGAGAGAATAGGGATGATATAAGTAGCTTAAAGATCAAAGCTAAAACCTACAGTAGTTTTAGCTCAAATATCTATAATGATGTAGGATTAATAGGCTAAAATTATGAGAGCCATAACCTTTGTGTCCTCCCAATCTCTGTATCATTCATTACAATTGTTCCTCCTTTCATAGTATTATATGAACTTACCTTAATTAGGTTTGGCAAAAGGCTCCATCTCTAAAAATCATCATCAGATTCCATACTTGGGGATTTTGACATTATATCCTAATAAGTTGCACTAAATATAAGATGAGGAAAAGATCCGTATCTTTGTGGAAATCTTGATATGGTTTTCTTATAAGGGTAAGTGAGTATGTACCCCAAGCCTGATATATGAAGCTTTATTATGATGCCTTTTAGTGTGGACTCTATTTATGAAGAATAGTAAGGATGATATGAGTAACTCAAGGAGTGAAACCAATAACTCTAGTAATTCTAACTCAGGTAACTATAGCAATGTAGGATCAATAGTATGAAATAATATGATGCCACATTTATATACTATAAACCTGACTTAATTAGGTCTAGTAAAAGGCTTTGTTTCTAAAATTTGTAATCAATTGTCATATCTGACTTTGGGGAAAATTTGAAGTGCACCTACACCTTAATAAGTTTTGTAAAGCTGAATTCGAGAAGATGAGGGAGAAGTTTCATGTCTCTATGAAGATCTCGCTTAGGTTTTCCTATGGTAATGAATGAGTGTGCTACCGTAAGCTTGGTTATGTGAAGCTTTATTATGATACCTTAGTGTGCACTTTGATTCCCTCTTCGTCCTACTATAAAAAGATATTGAATATGATAAGCTTGAGTCCTAATCATTTGTATCTATAGGCTTAGAGTTTGTTAACTAGATTTATAGCTACCTTCCGTATAAGTGAAATGCCCTTAACCTCAAATTACTTAAGTTTATGCATTAATGCAGACATATGGGGAAACAAAATCAATGGTACAACTTAGGTGTCAAGTGAGGTTATCAATTGTTTACAGTTCCAAAATGGTTACACTACTAAAAGAAGAACTTTCTCTTATTGTAAAACCTAACATGTCTGTGGACCTTTAAGGATATATAGAGAGGCTTATATAAGATGTTTTCTTAATAAGATAAGAGCAATACATACAAGTTCATATCTTTAACATTAAAATGAACTTTTGTGCTTTTAATATCTTGTAGAGAAAGGCATCCTTTTAGATTTCTTTACTTTATTCTTTATTATATAATGCTTTCAAATATCATACTAACATTTATGTTGCATTTTTAGTTGCTACAAATGCCTAAAAAATGGCAATAAAGGTTAAGGTAGTAAATAAGAAAGGTATATTAGTGTCATCTTCTAGTGAAAATTAAAAGCAAAGGGTGGCATATGGTGATGAGATCATTATCATCAAACCAACTCTCCTTATTGTATCCATCCATGCCTTCTCAGCCTCTACTTCTTTGTTCTTCTTATTAAGTGGAGAAAATGGTTGCATGCCATATTCCAAGCATGCGTGTTAGAGAAGAAGAATGTTGCCTTCCTAACTTTAACTTGAATAAGAAATCTACCACTTTTGGTAAGATTAAAAGCATGTATGAGTTAGTCTATAAAATGGTCCTCCCCAAGGATAGACAAAGTTTGGAGGATATGCCTATCAACCACTTACACGTATTTTCCAAAAGGCATCTCTCAAAGTGAGTTTAGTTAAAATTTCACGTTCTTCACTTTTTTAGTAGGCATGCATTTGTATTATGTTTATTAAGTTATTATCTTCGTGGTCTGATGGAGTTTAGCTCCTTTTGCCTAGTTAAAATTTGAATTTTTTTTACTTTGAATTTGATATGTTTGAGGGGTCATGATCCTTTACCTTAACAAACTCACAATGAAAAATGTTGAACCGATATTTGGCAGGTCTAATGGAGTTTAGCTCATTTGCCTTGGAAAATTTCATAGAATTTTCCAACTAAACTTAATAAGTTTAAGTAGTTATGTTACTTTACCTCAATAAATTTAGAATGAAGTATCAAACCTATACTTAAAAAGTCTGATTGTAGCACCCCCACTCCCGCAAGACTCGAACCCGACATCGTAGGTGATATCCGAGCCCGTGTCTCACGAGTGTGGTGTGCTAGAGCGGTCAATACATGTTCAAATAATCAGAAAGCCATTTGTTTCTTTTTAAAACAATCGAGTGCACAGACAACAGTAAACAATTTGGCAGAAATACAAATTTATGCATAAATCAGAACGACTCAAATACAGACGTGAGACTGATCCCGACTTCATACTCTGACTTCTTGCAGTAATCATACTCCCGTTTGACTAACGGGGTACTCTTCGATTCCTGAAAAAATAATTGCAATGTTGGGTGAGTTTGCGAACTCAATGAGAAACCATCATCGATGGTCCACCCAACTCATGCATATACAGACAGTTTGCAGTATATCATATATTAACACATTCAGAAAATCATATGCATTCCATTACACATTTATAAGGCGTTTCGCCTCTCATACAATGCACATTTTATCACATCGTTCAATCACATCATATATGAAATGCACATGTGACTCTTCCAATTTATTACGGTGTGGTGACCGAGTGCCTGTCAGTGATCAGTAATCAGACGCGTCTAGGGAGTAGGAGAGCCCTCTGGGTATGCACTAACTCCCCTCGAGCTCGAGGCTCGGTTCAGTAACAGTGTTTCGGTGGGCTTGAAGCCCTAATACAGTGAGCCCGTGGCTCTTACGTTGGGCTTGAGGCCCTGATTTCGTTGAGCTTAAAGCTCTAATATTCGTTGGCTGCTCCGGTCACCACTGTCATTATCTGATCATGGCATTATGCATGAATGCATATGCTCCCATTTCCAATTTCCCTTTTTCAGTCATTCACATTTCTGTAATCAATTTCCATTTTCTTCGGACCTTCGGTCCGGTATTTCAGTCATATGCATTTACCATTTGTTTCATTGATGCATTCATAATCGATT
>JANVCQ010000232.1:51007441-51020825 GCA_025531925.1 Erythroxylum plowmanianum | reverse complement strand
CAAATCATTCGTAATAAATTTATCAATGAATTACATATTTCTAATCATATTAAGGACTAGGGGCATTTTCGTCATTGTCACAAATTTTTCATTCTGTCCACTACAACCAAACACATTCTGTCCTCGAGACGGAGATAGTTTTTTTTGTTCTGTCTACCATAACCAAACATCTCACTGTTTTCACTTTTTGTTCCGTTCCGTCTCTAAATTTTTATTCCGTTTCGTCTCCAGCTACCGGAGACAGCAACCATACGCATCGTAAGACTACTTGTTTCTGAAGAAGAATCAATCGAGGTGAGCAAAATTATAAGAATATTTGTTTGTCTCTGAGCCATTAATTAGATTAATGGATACTCCTCAACCGGCAATACATTGGAAAATTACCATAGAAAAAGAGTGCAAACGTAGCTATAGCATATTCCAAGAATTAGAATGTAGCCACCAAAAAGGAAAATTGGATCAAGACTTAATCAAATCTAGAAACTTGGTTGCACAATCTTTGAAAATTAAAGGTCATAATCAAATTTATAATTTGCAATGGTTGGTATTACGATAGTTGTTGTCGGATCATTATTAAAACTTACTCTCATTGAATTGAAAATTTAAATCTATTCTTGATGGAAGGTATACAAAATGAGATAAAGAGAAATATTTAAGGATTTTCAATGTAAATATAAATCATATATTGGACTGTTCAAAAGAGAAAAACGCTTTAAATTGTTAGATCAAATTTTATGATAGAATGTTCGTTGTCTTTCTCATATATTAATCGGAAAATAAATAGTTAATCAAGCTTTACATTTATAAATTATTACTAAAATTAATCGCTTGACTAATATAAATTGCCTTCCCAAGTTTGTATATAAAAATCTCGTTTAATATTTCAAATTAACTCTACCATCTGGATTACTTACGGAGTTGTCCCATAGCATAGTCCATTCAACATATAAAACAAAAGGAAGTTCTATACCGAGCTTTGAAATGTATTTTCAACTTGATGGTTCTACAAGTTGCCATAATTTGCTAATACCATTCACCTGAGTAAAGTACTTTTGACGCCAAAATTCATACAACTTTATCACAAATTTCCACAAACCCCTTTTGTTTGGACCTTTGCTTGATAAGACATCTAGCCAGTACAAATAGTAGCTGATAGCATATCATTTCGCCCATTATAAGACCTGTCAATCGATATTCCTTCCCACATGCATGCTCGTTACCAACCCAGATCTTGTCATTTCATGGCTTGAATGTATCATTTATTAGCCCCAACACATGATACTTGCAAACATTTCGAATCTTGTGGCTTGGTTTCACTTTCATTCAATGCGAGTAGTTCTTATTTTCTTTTCTTTACTTTTTGTCAGTCAGTGTAAATCCGACCACAAGGGTCGACTAAATGTCGCTGCAAATTGTGGAAACGATTTCAAATAAATATTGTTTAATTAGCAACTTGCACCGAACCCATCATAAAACAGAAAAGAATGAAATGACAGCTCACCATGTTTTGTCTCCTTGCTTATCGAGTCATATTCTCAACTGAAAAGGAGAAGGCGAGCCTTAATGCACCATCAAAGATGGTTGTGAATTTCGATCACCTAGCGTTAATGGTTGTCAGGTTGTCCTCACTGATTCCAATTTCTTGAAATTGTTCTTTTCGATGAAGAAAAGGGTATTTCCGCATAATAATTTACTTACCAAAAAGAACTGTAGAAATTTCATGAATTTTTTGCGAAGTTGTTAGAAAATATTTTCCACTTAAAAGTACATTGACATAGTTTGATCTAGTATAATCTGTGACATCCATCGTATTAGAGATCAAGAGAATAAGAACAAGAAACCTTCACAGAATCATAAATCTAAACTGGAACCTAGTCAGCAGTCACATGTATATTCATTTCAAGACCATTTCATGCATAAAATATCAAAAACAAAAGGCACAGATTCCCATCCTCAGAGAAGTAATAGAGTATCAAGAACATAAAACAGATAAAAAAAACCAAAAAAATGGAAAATAAAAACAAAGGATTAACTAGAAGAGAAGTCAAATTCGAAGTGGGGACTTAAAGGATCATGCACGTGAAGAATGACAATAAGTACTACGGCGCCCGATGGCACTGACTTAATAATGAAGGAGCCGTCTCGCTCCTGCCTTCGTATAACGACAAACATATAAGAAAGTGGACAGATGAGATGAGAGGAGCCAGGGCTTATCGATCGATGTCGCAAGTTTTCACATGATTATTCAACGACCTTTCAAAAAAAAAACAAAAACCCACCGACAGTGAGCGATAATTTGGGCGGAGTCGTGTCATATGCTATTTGTTTTCTTTGTTCTTTTGTATATTAATGATGAGTTAATATTTATTCATCTATCAAGTTCTCTAAAGTAAAAGAACATTTATATAAAGAAAAGAAAGGGTGGAGTTTTGATTTTTCCTTAAAATGTTAAAAAAGTTTATATATAACAAAAATAAAAGCAAAAAATAACAACTTAAATAAAATGTGTAGAAAAATTTATATCTTCTAGTTCACTTTTTGGAAGTCATGTCTTTTGGTGGCTCTTAAATTCCAGATCTCGTTTAACAGAAAACTCTCTATTAGCACGTTCTAATGATCATATTGCCTATCAAAGCATAACATGACTGCTTACACAAAAATTGGAATATATGGCCATTAGATGAAATTTTTTGACAAAAGGGTTACTTCGAACCCTAACATTTGCACCAACATTTAACCCAAACCTAAATGTTTTGCCGTACTGAAAAAGAACTTTAACATTTCAGAAATATTTAATTTATACATAAACTAACTCATCATTAGAGTTCCAACTTAAAATGTTTTTTTTTTAAATTTTTGTAGACCTTTACTAATTAGACATTACAACTGGAAAGAGGGGCCAATAAGTTTTTCCCCTCTTTACAACAATGTATAGAAGTTGATTTAGTTTGCTTTTTGTTAACTACAAGAAAAGAAAAGCCAAGATTGCATCCTCAAGTCCATGCACATGGATCCAGTCCAGTGCCTTTTGCGGCTTCACGGCCACATCCACTACTCTTTGGGTCATTTAAAGTGCTTCCTCCCCCTTTCTAAACAAACTATTATATATCTTCAATTTGTTAAATTTTTCATGCACATGGCAAATACCTTTTTCTAATTAGATCTTCTAATGGTTAATATAATTGACAGATTGCCCATTTGATAGATATAGACGCTTCTTTTGGACTCAGATTTATTTCATGTTTGTTATATAGGTAGAATCCCTACTTGTCCATTTTGTGAGTTGATAAGAGCAGTCTTGTTATCATTTAATGCTCGTGTAGTATAACTTTCTAGAATTTATAGCTGCAAATTGATTACTATACAATGAAAAGAACGTCTCGTTCCATATTTTGCATCGTTTAATTATCGTTGCCAAAAGCTCCGTCTAGGATACATAGTTCCGATGGCTTATTGCGATTTCCTTTCTTTATATGAAGATTGTGTCTATGTGATCTTGCCTTTTTCTGCCTTTCTCTTACATCTTACCAGCGCCAAGTCCTGGATCATGAGTTTCTCGTTATTGTTCTTTCTCTTCATATCGATTACTTGAACATCCAAAATCTGTATCTCAGCCTACAACTTTTAAGCTTCTTCTCTTTCCTTGAGAGAGTCTTTAGCCATGGCAATTGTTATCATTTTCTTTGAAGACTATAAGCTTTACTTAACTTGCAACAAAGTAGTTAAATCCAAAAAACTAATACAAAAGACAAATCAAATCAACTTCTAAACATTATTGTGAAGAGGGCAAAGTATATGAGCCTAGCTGGGATGCCCAACTAGTAAGGACAAAGCTTTGATGGGAAGTTAAGGTCCTATCAATCTAAAGTCGAAATTAATTGTTTTTAAAATGTTAAGATTCTTTTTAAACTCTCCAAAGTAAAAGTTTAAGTTCAATTTTAATGTACCATTATGATTCAAATTGACCTTTCCACCCACATGTTTTCACTATCAAGATAACTTAAATCTAATACCACAATAGGAATGAAAATAAACAAAATTATAGTGATATTTATCTAAAGAGGATATAGGCTAAAAACTTAATCTTTTTATTGGAATTTTGAAACTTCTACATAAGATTATAGGTGAAAATGTGTTTCATTTCTAATATTTTCACCAAAATACAAGTTCATAACATTCAAAATAAATCCTAATATTTATATAACATTCAATAAGCAACAATAATAACAACAACAATAATATCTTAATAAAAATCCTTCTAAGATGCAGGTTTTTTAGGAGGTCTAGAAGCATGTAGTCTTACTCTTAACTAGTATAGAGATTGTTTTCGATAGATCTATAAGTAAAAGAAAAAAATTTTAAAAACAGTTTAAAAAAAGCTAAAAACATAAACAAATAAATGTATAAAATAAAATAAGTAAATAAATAAATAGACAAGAAAGAAGAAAAATAAATAAATAAAATAAAAAACAATTGAAAGAGAATAAATAAAAGAGGCAAGTACTACAAACAAAAGTATTAGGCTAAACACAAGACACACGAAAAGAGAAGGACATCTTTATGTAAGATATTCTATGGTTAAAAATATCAACGAAGTTATGTTTTCATCCATTTTATGCTATATTAGTGTTGACATGTATAAATTTATATCCGACCCATGTTTTCAAATAAGCTTAAATTTATTTTTTAATTTAAATAATATTTACTAAACTCTAATTATATCTAATAATAGATATAAATTAATCTAAATAATCTACATAAAATATTAAGTACACGTTGAGAATATTATTGTTTTTATAAGAATAAACCAGAGTTCTGTTTATTGTTAGGTTCATTGAGCAAACTCAAGGTTGCTTTAGCTTGAATATGTTTATTTTCACAACAGCTGGTCCTGTTTAATTAAATTTGTATGGTTTAGATAAACAAAATCATGATCGCATGAATTTAAAGGCAAATTTAGAAATAACAATAAGATATTTTTTGGAAAGAATTGTTACCTAACAGATTTCAAAGTCACATAAGTTGTGGTTGATAAAATTCTTACATATCTAATTTAAGTTTAGTTGGATTTTTGAGCAAATTCAAGAATAACTAAATATGAATGAGGTCTTAGCTTACTAGAGAAATCAGAGTAATCTTTCCGAATGGTAGTGAGGGCTATTATTTCGAATAAAATAGTTAAAGTAACCAAATACACGATTAAAGTTCTAATCTTTTTTGGTAGTCATAACTTATAATCAATTATTTGATTTTTCTTACATTTATATTTTGTTTTGAGTAGAATTTATCCTGCTTAATATAATTGATACTAAATTAGTGAACCAAATTTCTTCGACCAAGGTTAAGTTTGAGAAGAGTTCTTAATACAACCAGCCTTCGCAATGGAGTTTCACGCCTTATACATCAACTTGAAAGTTACACATGCCAAGTGGTCCAATTACAACGCAACAAGCTTCAAGGCTTAAGAAAGTAATGCAAGCTTTTGTTCAAGCCCAAATCACAAGTCAAGTAAATGAGGCGATCGAAACATCTATCGAGGAACACAAAGGCATACCCAAGCTTATGACTTTGTTAGAGGAGGCGTTGGAAGCGGCTAATACTTAGCCATTTTGGGAAACAAGCTCAAGTCTTGTTTGGGGTGCATTTTTTATCATTTGGGTTTGTTATTTACTATCTCTTATTTTAGGCCCAAGGACTTATTCATGGACTATTATTTTAGTTAGTAACATGTGCTTTCATTAAAAGTCACACGACTTAGTTTTTTTTAGCTTATTTTGTTATGAACCAAGCATGTGGGCCTTTTAAAGTGCTTAATAAGGCCCATACGCCCCTCTTTGTTTATTTGGGTTATTTTGAAATTTATTTGTTTTAATGTATTACCCCATTCATAAAAAGACTTGGATCAGATTAAATTAAATGGGTTAGATACTCTTACATTTGTTAGGATTACCTACTTTTCATTAAATGGGCTTGGAAACCCATTCTTATTAGGGTTACGACTGGTCAATGGTATTTGTACCTTATTATATCTTTATAATCTTAGATTTGATGATTAATAAAATTTCAGAATTGAATTCTTCAAGTAAGGCATGAATGTCTTCATGGTTATTTCAAGAAATTGATTTGCATCAATATGTAAATACTTGCAACATAAATTAATTTCTGATTTATTTATGATTGGATCTCAAACTGATAATTTGGGTTTTGATCTAGCATATTTAATTGAATAGAAAGTTGGGAGTTTGATCAATAGGATTAAGGGAGTGTTTCAAGAACCTTGTTTTCTTGAGGTTTTTGTATCATTTTGGTATCAGAGCTTTGGCTTAATTCTATTGAACTCATACGTATCTTTATTATGATTTTTTTCTTTTCTTATTTGTTTCTTTAGAAAAATAAAAAATAGGATTTATAGTTGATTGTCGAATATGTCATTGTTACTCTACAAGAACCAAAAAAAGTCAGAAAAATGTGAACAGTAGAAAAAAAAAGTAAGAACAAGTGTGAACAATAAAAACAAGGTGTGAATAGTAGAAAAAAAGAAAGAAATTTCAAGATTGATCAAGAAACACCCAAGATTGTGATTATTTGAATCTTTGTTTGATCCTTGCTTCAAGATTCATCAAGATTGCCATCTTTAACTTCAAGATTGATTTTTTTCAACAAGAACAAATCTTTCCATTAAAGAACATATCAGGATTTGCTTTTCTGAATCTTTTATGCTATTATTGGAAATTCATATTAGGCAATTAACTCTTTTTTGCGTGAAACTTAGGTTAAAACTTCAAATTAGACTATTTTTATGCAAAAGTCATTGAAAGCATGTTCAATTGCCTACTTTAAACCATAGGCAGATTTGAAATTTGTCCTTTGAGCTCTCGATTTTTTGATTGAGTTTTTACAATATATTGAGTGTCTTTCTTTGATTCTTAATTTACTTTTTTGTTTGTGCCTTTCTTTGCTTCCATCACATTGATTTGGACAATCTTGCATTTATATTGTTCAATTATAAACAAAAAACATTGCATACATAACTTTTCTATCCATGTATTAGCATACTATTTTATTTTTGTCTGTGCATTAGTTTGCTTTTAGAATTGATCTTATTTCGTTTCTTGTTAGGATTTACTTATTCTTTCCAATTAATTTGTGTTGCTTGCTGTTTGCTTAGTTTTGTTGAATTGATTTATGAAAAGTAACTTTAAAGACATCACTTGAGAGGTAAAAGGCAAGAGGGTGAGCTTATATAGTGAAAAGCCATTAATATTGTGTGAAAACATGAGTGTACAATCTGATTTGAGGGAAATAAGTGAGGGAGTGAATGTGAGGTGCTTTCTAACGTTTTGTTGCAGGTTTACATCATGTCTAAGACAAATGAAAACGATGGCAATGGTGATGGGAAGTCTAGTGAAGGAAAAGGAAGTGAGAATGAACAACAAAACAAGACTTTTTTTTTTTTTACTTTAGCAGCTATGCAAAATCAGTTTCTAAGGTTATAGAACATGTTTAGAGATGTCAGTGACAAGTTTGAAAGATAAGATAGATTAATCAGAGATTTGCAAGAGTTTTCAATTAATAATGCACCAAGAGAAAAAGCTTTGACTACAGCTCGAAATCCCCAAAACTATGAAGAAGAAGTTGCTGGTTATGAAGAAGATGATAAAAGGGGGTGGGATGAAGTTCAAAACTATGCAAGAAAAGATAGAGGCCGAAATAAAGGAGCCCATAGGGGGAGAGTTGAAAGGGGCAGAGATGAGGAAGAAGTTGAGAGAGTTGATAGAAACATAGGAAGCATCAAAATGAAGATTCTATCTTTCAAAGGGAGGAATGACACAGCAGCCTACTTGGAGTGGGGAAGGAATGTAAAGATAATATTTGCTTGCCACAACTACTCAGAAGAAAAGAAGGTGAAGTTGGTAGCAGTTGAATTCTCTGACTATGCAACTATTTGGCGAGATCAACTACTTCTGAATAGGAGAAGGGCTAGTGGTATACCTGTTAAAACATGGGAGGAGATGAAGTCCATCATGAAGAGACGTTTTGTGCCTAGTTACTACTACAGGGAGTTGCACCAAAAACTCCAGACTTTGAGACAAGTTACTAAGAGCGTTGAGGACTACCACAAAGAGATGGAAATGGATATGATAGGGGTTGATATTGAAGAAGAAAGGGAAGCCACCATGGCTTGGTTTCTTGTTGGTTTGAATAAAGAGATAGCCAACATTGTAGAGTTACATCACTATATGAAGCTTGATGAAATGGTCAATATGGCCATGAAAATTGAAAAGCAATTGAAGAGTAAAAGCTCCAACCAAACTTACAATTCTAGTTATTCAAGTTCTTGGAGTTCCAAGTGGCCCAAGAAGAAAGAAAAGGGCAAGGACAAGTCCAAAGATAAGGGGACAACCTCTAAAGGTATGAATTCTCACCCAAATAGTATTAATGCATCTACTAAGTACAGGGATATTAAATGCTTTAAGTGTTTGGGATCTGGTCAAATTGCTTCATAATGCCCAAATAGAAAAGTTATATTTTTGAGAGATGATGTAGGAATTGAGTCCCAAGAGAGTGATGGAGAAGAAATGCTTGAGCTTGAGGATTGCAGTGACGTGGAGGTAGAGGAACCTATCCAAGCTGAAGCCTTTGTGATTAGGTCTGCTCTCAATGTGTAGGAGAAGGTAGAAGTAGATGAGCAGAGGGAAAACATCTTCCATACACGTTGCTTAATCAATGGTAAGATGTGTGGTATGATAATTGATGGAGGGAGCTGTACAAATGTAGCTAGTACAATTTTGGTGGAGAAGTTAGGGTTGACTATTATTAAACATCCTAGCCTATACAAGCTACAATGGCTTAATAAATGCGGAGAAGTAAAGGTACAAGTAAAGGTTGCATTCTTCATTGGGAGGCATTTCGATGAGGTTTTATGTGATGTAGTACTAATGTAGGCAGGTCACATATTGTTGGGGAAGCCTTGGCAATATGATAGGTGCGTGATCCATGATGGCTACAAGAATAAGTACTCATTCAATATAGGAGATCAAACCTTTGTTTTGGAGCCTTTAAAACTAAAGGAGGTTCATGAGGGTCAAATAAGGCTTGCAAAAACCACAGAAGAACAAAAAGAGGGAGGTTGAGAGTTTGAAAAAAGAAAAGGAAAAGAAGCTATTCAAAAAAATAAAAATAAAGGCCCAATTGAGAGAGATTTCACTAGTGAGAAAAAAAAGAAGGAAGTGCAATAGAAAAACGGGAGTTGAGTGAAAAGAAGAGTGAAAGAAAAAAGAGTACCTTCTTTGCAAAATTAAGAGATTTGAGACAAGTGCCGTATACACCTAAGCCTTTAATTTTGCATAACTATAGAGAAATTCTTTATAATGAGGCTGACCTTGACTCTTCTATACCTAGTGTTATTAAATTTATTTTGTAGGAATACTCAGATATCTTTCCAGATAAGATGCCTAAGGAACTTTTACATTTGAGAGGTATTGAACATCAGATAGATTTTGTGCCAGGAGCTCAAATTCTAAACCGCCCAGCTTATATGAGTAATCTTGAGGAGACAAAGGAGCTTCAAAAGCAGGTGGAGGAACTTTTAGAGAGGAGGCATGTGAGAGTAAGCTTAAGCCCATACGCAATTCCAGTATTATTAGTGCTAAAGAAAGATGAGACTTGGCGCATGTGTGTGGATTGCAGGGTAGTGAATAAGATAACGATAAAGTATCACCATCCAATTCCTAGATTAGATGATATGCTTGATGAATTACATGGTGCTTGTTTCTTTACAAAGATTGACCTTATGAGTAGCTATCAAGTAGGAGATGAATGAAAAACAACCTTTAAAACTAAATATGGTTTATATGAATGGTTGGTTATGCCTTTTGATTTGACAAATGCACCTAGCACTTTCATGAGATTGATGAATCATGTTTTGCATGAATTTATTGGCAAGTTTGTGGTTGTATATTTTTAATAATATTCTGATTTAAGACAAAAGCCTTGATGAGCATGTTTTACATCTTAAATCTGTATAAAAGGCATTTATGTGTGAAAATCTTTATGCTAAACTTAACAAGTGTTCTATTTATATGAATAAAGTTGTATTTCTTGGCTTTATTATTTCTGCCCATGGTGTTCATGTTGATGAGGAGAAGGTTAAGGCTATCAAAGATTAGTCTACTCCTAAGTCTGTTGGTGATGTACATAGTTTTCATAGTTTGGCTAGTTTTCATAGGAGATTTGTGAAAGATTTCAGCACCATTGCTGTGCCATTAACTGAAATCATTAAAAAAGATGTTGGTTTTAAATGGGGTGAGGCATAAGAACTTGCATTTAATGCTTTGAAATATAAGTTATGTTCTGCACCTGTTTTAAGTTTGCTTAACTTCAATGAAGCTTTTGAAACTGAATGTGATGCCTCCAGGTTAGGTATTGGTGTTGTTTTGATGCATGGTAGACGTCCCATTGCATACTTCAATGAGAAGCTTCATAGGCCACAACTAAATTATTCCACTTATGACAAGGAACTATATGCCTTAGTGAGAGCATTAGAAACTTGGCAACACTATCTATGGACAAAGGAGTTTGTGGTTCATTCTGACCATAAATCACTCAAGCATTTGAAGGGTCAAGGTAAGTTAAACAAGAGACATGTGAAATGACTAGAGTTCATATAAACTTTTCCATAAGTGATCAAGTACAAATAAGGTAAGAAAAATGTAGTGACTAATGCACTATCAAGAATGTAAACTCTAATCAATACTTTGAGTTCTAAAATGCTTGGAATTGAGTTTGTTAGAGATTTGTATACTTCAGATTTTGATTTTGGGAATATTTATGGTGTGTATGAGCATGCTGCATTTCAAAAGTTTTATAGGCATGATGGGTACTTGTTTAGGGAGAATAAGCTTTGTGTACCTATTTGCTCTATACATGAAATACTTGTATGTGAATCATGTTATGGAGGATTAATGGGTCACTTTGGGGTGCAAAAGACATATGACATACTTTGTGAACATTTTTATTGGCCTAACATGAGAAAAGATGTTGAAAAAATCTATTCTAGGTGTGTTACATGTAGACAAGCAAAATCAAAGACCCATCCACATGGTTTGTATACTCCTTTGCCTGTTCCTAAGCATCCTTGGACTGACATATCTATGGACTTTGTATTGGGGCTGCCTAGGATAAAAAATGGTAGGGATAGCATATTTGTGGTTGTTGATAGGTTTAGTAAAATGACATACTTTATTGCATGCCATAAAACTAATGATGCCACTTACATTGCTGATTTGTTCTTTAGAGATATTGTGCGTTTGCATGGTGTTCCAAAAACCATTGTTTCAGACCGTGATGTAAAGTTCTTGAGTCACTTTTGGCGTGTTCTTTGGGGAAAGTTAGGGACTAGGCTTTTGTTTTCTACTATTTGTCATCCTCAAACAGATGGTCAAACTGAAGTGGTCAATAGAACTTTAGGATCTCTTTTACGTGCTGTTATAGGGAAGAATCTTAAAACTTGGGAACAATGTTTGCCATTAGTTGAATTTTCATACAATAGGAGCATTCATTCTACTACTGGTTATTCACCGTTTGAGATAGTTTCTGGATTTAACCCTTTGACGCCTTTGGATTTGTGTCCTTTGCCATTACATGAGTTATCTAGCAGGGATGGACAACACAAGGCTGAATTGATGAAGAGCATTCATGAGCAAGCAATGCAGCAAATATAGAAGCGGAATGAAGCAAATGCGCACAGGGCTAATCAAGGGCGCAAGTTGTTGAGGTTTAAGCCTAGAGATTGGGTTTGGGTGCATTTCAGGAAAGAGAGGTTTCCTAAGCAAAGGAAATCTAAGTTGGATCCTAGAGGCAATGGGCCATTCCAAGTGCTTGAGAGATTTAATGATAATGCCTACAGGATTGATTTGCTAGGTAAGTATCAAGTGTCTGCTAATTTTAATATCGTTGATCTCTCAATAATGTAGGGTATAATTTGAGGACGAATCCTTTTGAGGAGGGAGGGGATGATACAACCAGCCTTCGCAATGGAGTTTCATACCTTACACATCAACCCGACAAGCTACACATGCCAAGTGGTCCAATTATAACGCAACAAGCTTCAAGGTTTAAACAAGCAATGCAAGCTTTTATTCAAGCCCAAATCACAAGTCAAGTATATGAGGAGGCCGAAACATCCATAGTGGGACACAAAGGCACACCCAAGCTTATAACTTTATTAGAGGAGGCGTTGGAAGAGGCTAGCATTTAGCCATTTAGACCCATTTTTGATAATTTGGGCTTGTTATTTATTTTCTCTTATTTTAGGCCCAAGTACTTATTTATGGACTTATTTATTTGTTTTAATGTGTTTAGCCCATTCCTAAAAGGACTTGGATCAGATTAGGTTCAATGGGCTAGATACTCCTAGATTTGTTAGGATTAACCTAGTTTTCATTCAATGGGCTTGCAAACCCATTCCTATTAGGGTTAAGACTTGGTCAAGGGTATTTATACCTTATTATAACCTTGTAACCTTAGATTTGGATGATGAATAAAATTTCAGAATTGAGTTCTTCAAGTGAGGCGTGATTGTCTTCATGGTGACTTCAAGAAATTGATTTGCATCACTAAGTAAGTACTTGCAACGCAAATTGATTTCTGATTTCTTTGGGATTGGGTCTCAAACTTATGTTTTGGGGTTTGATCTAACACGTTCTTAGAATAGAAAGATTAGGGTTTTGATTCAATAGGATTAGGGAGTTTCAAGAACCTTGTTTTCTTGGGGTTTCCGTATCACTGGGCCTTAAACACGCAGTTTTTCATAACTCTTGCTCTGACTATCCAATCTACGTAATCCATAACGATTTTTTTGGCCAATCAAAGTCAGCCTAAAAAAGGATTATGTTCCTCCATTGCCATAAGAACCAACAAGCGACGCCGTAGATTGTAACCCACTTTACCTGCTTCACTTGTGAATGCTTCATAAGGTTAGATTTCACTCACGTCCCCTCATCTTGTTGAAAAAAACTCGTATCAACCACCTCAGGGGAAAATTTACACCAGAAAGATTTCACTCTCGAACAATCCCGTATTGTATGCAGTGATGACTCTTCTTACCCATAAAAGTGATAACTGCTATCCGTTGTGATATGTCGAGCCACTTGCTGTTGATTTGTTAGCAGTTTTCTCTTAGCCAAAAGTCAAAGGAAAGGCCTAATCCGCTGAGGCCCTGCCCATTTCCATATTAACTCCCATAGATTGCTATTAACATCCGTGGTGCTACCTTCAATTAATTCATAAGTTGACGCCACTGTGAACCCCCCGTGATTAGTTTATCCCCACACCATTCTATCTTCCTCTATGCCTTCAACATTAGGACGGATAGCTGCAATAT
>JANVCQ010000232.1:50922073-50972953 GCA_025531925.1 Erythroxylum plowmanianum | reverse complement strand
ATACACAATTCAACCCCCCCTTCTTGTGCATTTGCATATTGTATAATAAGTCTTGTATTAACGTGTGATTCACTTCAGACACGTCAGCAAAACACAAAAGAAGCAAAACTCAGAAGGAACAAAACCCAGAAGAAGACACTTCAACAAAACACAGAAGAAGACGTGTCAACAAAATACAGAAAAAGCAAAACCTAGAAGGAACAAAACCCAAAAGAAGACACGTCAACAAAATACAAAAGAAGACGCGTCAATAAAACACAAAAGAAACAAAACTCAAAAGAAACAAAATATAGAAGGAACAAAATTCAAAAGAAGCAAAACTCAGAAGAAACAAAACACAGAAGGAACAAAACTCAGAAGAAGCGAAACTCAAAAGAAACAAAACACAGAAGGAACAAAACTCAGAAGAAGTGAAACTCAGAAGAAACAAAACACAGAAAGAACAAAACTCAGAAGAAGCGAAACTCAGAAGAAACAAAACACAGAAGGAACAAAACTCAGAAGAAGCGAAACTCAGGAGAAACAACTTCACTTTTGAACATCTTCCCTTACAAGGACCCTGACTTTCAGCTCAGATGTCCAAAATTTTCATACTATATACTGTTGGAAAGATAACAGGAAGAACTATAACTTTCATAAAGGCCATTTTGACGAATCTATCTAAATTGGTACAGAAATTTCACGAAAGCTTCAGATCAAGCTATTGCTATTTCAACTCGAACTTCCCTTTTTCATCACCGCATCACTAAAAATCTTTCAAAAATTAATTTAACACTATAACTAAATTTATTTCCTCCCAACTACCCAGTATTTATGAATATACACTTAAATGTCATTTTTCATGCAGATGACAGTAACTCATCAACTTTCTTTCATAAATCACCAACTCTAAAAGATTTATTCACTACTTACCTGTTGAAAACTCCAAAATATTCAAGCCCTAAACTCCATGCAATTTACGTATTTTATTGTGTACAATGACCAGCTTCTAGTTTTTCTTAGGATAGAAGACACAAATAGCAAGGTGAGTTTAGTGTAGGAAAGGAAAAATAGAGAAATCTCTTAGAAGAGGTTTGATGGAAAACTCTGTGTATAGGGAGAAAATTTGAAGAAGATCATAATGAAGGGTGAACTTAGACATATAACTTAACTTTTCAACTATCAGAAAACAGTAACCTCCTTCTAGCAAAAGTATAAAGCCTAAGTGACACTTGTCACTTTCCTCATATCTAAGCTCTCACTTAGTTTCTTTTGAAACTAACTCCCTTAAACTCTCATCTTTACAATTCAACTATCTCCAAATCTTCATTTAATGTCTTTTTCCTATTTTCTATAATTTTTTGAAATTTATGCCAAAATTCACCAAAATTCACAAATACAATATTCCTACTAACCAATAGAATTTTCAATATAAATAAATTCAAAATTCTCAAAACACCCAAAAATCACAACTTAATCTAATTATACCCGGAATTATTCATGAATGCATGTACAATCATTTTCATGTGCCACAACTTCACTATTCATATGTATGTGTATGACATAATATGCATGAACATGGAAATGCATTTCTAACTCTCATTAATCACTCACATTTACTATTTTAACCTTCCCACAAGAATGGGATGTTACATGAAGTATATGCAAGCTTAGGGTGGATAAAACTGCTAGAGAAGCCAGGCTATGGGCACACTGGTTTCTTTCGTGGTATACATGCTGAAAATACACCTCCTATGCTCGATGGATTAAAACACGGGTACCTGCCATCAAAAAATTATCCTTAGACAAAACTATATTGAAAGAGGAAAGAATGTTAATTACCTCTAATGAATCCACTTCAACTACAACGCTTCGATATCCAAGCGTCCATGCCAGTGTAAGGCCCGAGTG
Organism: Erythroxylum plowmanianum; assembly: GCA_025531925.1. NCBI lineage: Eukaryota > Viridiplantae > Streptophyta > Magnoliopsida > Malpighiales > Erythroxylaceae > Erythroxylum > Erythroxylum plowmanianum. The sequence goes on along the minus strand of JANVCQ010000232.1, from coordinate 50,971,063 downwards.
GACTCCCAGTATGAGGCTTAAAAATCTCATTTGTCTTCACTTTCAATTTGTTGGAGTGTGGCAACATTTCCTTATACCTTGTTAGTCTAACAATCTTGAGCAAAGTGATCTTTTCTTCCACAGTTGTAGCATCAATTTTTTTAGGGCGATACTCCTTTTCTTATATCTTATCCTTGTTTAGCATCCGACTCCCCCTTGATGTAAATCTTTTACATTTCGGACTCTTTGCCAACCTTGTTGTAGAATGTTGTTGAACTTTTTATTATCATTAATTTTTTAATTCTTTTATGGAGACTAATTTAATTTGTAGATATTTTTGTATCCAACTGTCATACGCTATTCTAAGTAGATATTTCTTTCATTCACTTGAAACTTTCTTATTGCCCATAAATCTCTAGAGAGAAAAGTTAAAATGATTATTTAACAATCAACATTAAAAGAAGGTGCTCCAAATTAGAAAAACTCACACACAATCATTGTACAGATATATTTTCAACACTCTGAAGCTTATAGAACAGTGTCGAGAAAAGAGGTTTATCTACTATCTTCGATTTTTTTTCTTTTTGGAAATTTACTATCTTCATATTGATTTGAGAGAAATGTTGGATGAGTTCTCACACTAAATTAGCATAGCTGACTTTCGAATTTGACACATAATGTTACAATTTAAAAAAGAGAAATAATAGAGTATCTCTTTTCTTCTTTGTTTAAAGACAAATATCAATTCACTAAATTAAAGTCATGTATCGCTATTTTAGTGGGCAATCATACTAGTTCAAATTGTACATCCTTATGTAACAACATTTACATTTAATTTAAAAGAAAGGATTTTCAACTTAGGGATGAAATTTATTTTGCTGAATTGTATTTGTGTTTTAATAGGAGGTGACACGGAAGCGTTTTTTATTGATGTTGGACTACACTAAGGCTCGACTTTAAGCCCCTTTTTATTCAAATTAGTGTTAGATGGACTTACCAAACATATTCAAGGAGAAGTATATTAGTGTATATTATTTGCGAACAATATTGTCCTAGTTGATGAGACCAAGGAGGGGTTAGAACGTTAGAGAGAAGTGTTAGAATTAAAAGGTTTTAGAATGAGCAGATCCAAGACAAAGTATTTAGAATGCAACTTTTCGGGTAGCCAGATGATACAAGAGGCAGCGGTAGCAATTGGTATTGACATCATACCACAGAAATCGAGTTTTAAATACCTCGGATCCATCGTTCAGAGAGATGATAGTATCGATAACGATATAGTACATCGTATTAGATCTGAGTATGTCAAATAACGGAGTGCATCAGGTGTTCTATATGATAAAAAGGTCCCTATAAAACTCAAATGATGTTCTATATAATGGTGATTCGGCCAACCATGTTATATAATGCAGAGTGTTGACCTACTAAGCATAGACATACGCGACAGTTGTTGATAGCAGAAATGTGGATGCTTAGGTGGATGTGTGACATTACCAAAAGAGATAGGGTACGGAATAGGATAGTGAGAGACAGGCTACAAGTGGCTAGTATTGCTAACAAGTTGAGAAAGAAAAGGTTTAGGTGATTTAGGCATGTGAGTAGGATGTCCTTTAATGTTTCGATACGACGCTGCGAGAAAATAAACCTTAGTGGCGACAAGAAGAGAAAAAGGAAGCCTTACAAGAACTAGAGGGAGGTAATCAGGAAAGATATATCAGAGTTGGTCCTCACTGCGGCAGTGGATAGAATTAGAGCCCTCGCACCTCATCCTTATCACATAGGGAGTTTTTTTTTCAGTTTTAGAGGAAAGATTCTCACAATGGACGTATAAAACCGTAAGATTGTTGTATTTTTAGGGCCGTTTAATGAAGACTCATAGTATAACTAACAATAAAAAAAGTTGATCTTTGCATGGTTAAAGGTAATAGCAGATTAATTTTAATTTTTACGTATTTATTCTTTTAACCTGTATTATTATTATTTTATGACATTTATATGTGAGCCTGTTGAAAATAATCTCCTTATAATATAGAGGTAAAGATTGTATATTATCGTATCCTCTCAATTCTACTTCACTACAAAACTGCAAAATTTAGTGATTATAATGATAATGATTATAATGTTGGCTAAAGACAGCGAAGTGGTGTTGTCAAATAAATTTTACCAGCACGAGTCCGACAACGGTACACTGCCTGCCCACAGAATGTATAGAAAACAGCAAAATTCTAAAGAAACAGGGACTGAGACCTTAGTGCTTCGTACTGATCTTGTCAATGTCAGAGGAATCCATTTTGGATAAGCCCACCTTTACCCAAATATATCTAATTTATTCGGTATAATATAACCGCATATCCTGAAACTTAAAATAAATCCTTTCCCTCAAAAAACATCGAGTCCGTTCTAAGCTGGTACTTGGGTAATTGCAGAAACCATGTTCTTGACAAAGAGACTCCCTCACGTAACTTGGATTGTAACTTTGTACTAAACTGGTCTCCACTTAAAACCAGAGAATTTCCGACGACTAATTCTAGTTGTTCAAATGAAGATTAGTCATATCTGAGTAGTAAATTACGGAACCAGAAGATGAAAAGCTGATTAGTTAGACCCACCAACCTGTCAACATAATTAAAAGAGAAGGATACAGGAATCATTTCTGAATAAACCAAAGAAAAGGTCGCAAATGGATAAGACTACATAGAAAAACGAGAATCCTTATCTCCTCACATTCACACTGCTTTTGTCACCGTACCAGAAAATACCGCTTCCTTTTGCTTGTCTACGTGCGTTACGCCCTGAGTCCTGAGTCCTGCCATGTGACAATGCTCTAAGCCTAGTATTAAAGGATCTTATACCCTCATTAAGCCTTCGGAAATTGTCTTTATCCTTTTTTCATAGCGTATCCTCGGTTTCACGTATATTGACCTCACTGCTATCTGTATTCACTGCATAAAAGAATTGCACTCTTTAAAAAAAACAAAGTTTTGACACTCACAAGACAACACTTTAAGGTTTGTCAATGATTTAAGTATAGAAATTCCTACGTCACCGGAACATGCTCGGCTTTAAGGAAGGATTGGAAGGGCCCAAAGCCTACTTTTAACTTGTCCTTATTCTATTTCATTTTATCGAGTTCATTCTTAATATTTATAAAAAACAAAAAAAGTAAAATGAGACACGTTTTTTACTTTAACCAAAACTTTTAAAACATTAGCAACGGCCTGTAACAGGAAGTCAGAAAAGAAAGAGTACACGCAAATACTTGTCTTAATCTAAAGTACTAGAATGCCCATTCTGATGACCTCCTACACTCGTATCCCCTGCTTCCATATATACACATAGATATGCCTTAAACCGTCACATACGAACAATTTTGTAGGAAAAAACTATGTTGGCCATATTTCACAAAGCTTTTGCTCACCCACCTGAGGAACTCCACAGCCCTGCCTCAAAAGATAAGCCAAAACTGCCCGAGGAAACTCTTAGGGACTTCCTATCTCACCATCCTGGCAACACCTTCTCTATGAGCTTTGGTGATGCTGCTGTGCTTGCCTATGTTCGTCCTCACAATCCTTTCTCTATTCAACAAAGGTGCCCTTTTCTTTTGGTCTTACGTTGCTATTACTAATGTAACCATGTGTACCGTGTGTGCATGGAAAGAATGACCAAAAAATTAACGATTTGTTTGTGATTAATTTGCAGGTTGTTCTGTGGGTTTGATGAAATATACTGCCTTTTCTTAGGGAATTTGAACAACTTGTGCACGTTGAATAGACAGTATGGATTAGGCAAGGGGACTAATGAGGCCATGTTCGTGATTGAAGCTTACCGAACTCTTCGTGATCGAGGTCCGTACCCCGCAGATCAAGTTGTGAAGGATCTTGATGGAAGCTTTGCCTTCGTTGTCTACGACAGCAAGGCTGGCACTGTCTTTGTAGCACTGGTATCATATCGATTTTAGCTACTAAATTAGACCTTAGAACAGAAGATCTTGAAGTGTGTCCTAAAAAGAACATGTTTATTTTCTCAGTTGATTTCTTGATAAAAAATTATGGATACTTCTTCTAGATCATAGGCTTAAGTTTGTTTGGTTTTGGCTTGCAGGGTTCTGATGGTGGAGTGAAGCTGTATTGGGGTATTGCGGCAGATGGGTCCGTGGTTATATCGGATGATTTAGAGGTCATCAAAGCAGGCTGTGCCAAATCATTTGCCCCCTTCCCAACTGGTATCGTAAAAGAATGACATTATCATCTAGTCATAATAAAATCCACCAACGTTTGGCGGACAAACATGAATAATATTGATGCTGCAAGCTGGATTTTATACCGTAAACTGTATGTTAATGCTAAGATAATGGTGACATGTGGATTTTTCAGGATTCATGTTCCACAGTGAGGGGGGTTTGATGAGTTTTGAGCATCCAATGAATAAGGTTAGAGCAATGCCGAGAGTTGACAGTGAAGGAGCACTATGTGGGGCGAATTTCAAAGTCGATGTGTTTACAAGAATCAACAGTTTACCTCGCAGAGGAAGTGCAGCCAATTGGACGGAGTGGGACTCCCACAACTAAGTGGCCGATCAAAATTTCAACGTCTGTGGGATTAAAATGCCACTTCAACCTCTTTGTTATTTCCCTCTTTGTTTTCTACTTGTGCTTGTCAACATAACCCTTCTCATTTGAGTGTAAATATGCAACCCAAAGGTGTCATTTTTGTACCCAAAGCTCCAGTTTTATCAATAAAATTACTCAAATCTCATCATTTATGATTTATTTATTAATTTTTACTTAATAATTTATTGAGTGTGTGCAATAATTTATAAAGTATGTATTTTTATGAGACAAATAGTACTAATTTGATCGCCTTATTTAAAATATTTTTCAATTTTTGCTTGTCAATCTTGCGCATGGGGCAATCTTCTACCTGCATAACGTTTCTAAGATGATACATCAGTGATTAAAATTTAAGAGATAAATTACCCGCATTAACCACTGGGACATTCGGCCACCGACTGTTACGGATTATGAACCCATGTTTGGGTTTCAAGACGTGACCTTTAAGCCCAGCCTGTCCTTCCGACTCCATTATATTCTCAATCCTACGAAACACTCGAAGGTTCCTTTGGCTTTATACAGAAAGCAAACGGCACTATTCGGTGATTCACAGGCGGAAGCACAGCGGGAGAAGAGAGAGTTTGGGGACCACATATGGCGGACCGTTACTTTCCCAACGAAATGCAACGTTATATACCGGAAACAGCAACTTCTTCATCTAATGAACTGGTCACCGAAACAAGCAAAGACTCCCTCACCAAGCTTCTCCACCTTCCCTACAACACTCTCTGTGACAGGCTCAAAACATCAGCCTTGGACCTTAAAGACAGAGTACGATATTCTACACTTTTGTTAAATATAATTTGTCTTAACTAAATTTTCTGTTCTGGTTTTGGAACTGCTTTTTTTTTCTTCTTTTTGTTATTGCTAAGTTGTCCCTAGGTTATTTTTTGTTGATTTTTAGTGTTAAGTAGGTTTTGTGTTTCTAAATTGTAGTATAACTGAAGCTTTTATGGTTTTTTTGTTTCTAATGCCATTTCGTTACTTTTTGTTGGCGAGCAGCATTATTTAATGTTTGTGTGCTATGATTTCAGGTTGTAAGGGAAACGTGGGGGTTAAGTGGAAAGCGTGTGCACGATTACACTCTGTATACTGGAGCTCTAGGGACTGTTTACTTGCTCTTTAAAGCTTACCAAGTCACCAAGAATCAGAATGATCTTAAATTGTGCTCTGAAATTGTTAAGGCTTGTGAAACTGCTTCGAGAAACTCTGGGTGACTCCCTTTTTATCTTTCTCTTTTTCTATGGGCGTGACTGTGTCTTTATATCCTAGCTTACTTATGTGGTCAACCTTATCTAGTCCTATGGTTTAAACATCAGATCTTGGACTAAATTCTAGCTAATACTTGATCAAGTTGGAACAACTCAATCTTAAACTTGTTGATATGACGCGTTACATTTGCTGAATTGATGAAATAAGAACATAGTGCGTAAACTGCAGCTTTATAAGTATGTTTAGGAAGTGAGCAATTAATTGTAACTTTTTAAGTTTGGTATGCTCCGCAAGGTGATTTGAAAAGTAGATTAACTGGGTAGCTGTAGATCAGTAATTATATTTTTTTTATCTAACTGATCAGTAATTGGACAGGAGTTCTTTAATCTGACTAGCTTTCATATGCAAATCTATGGATTGTAGGCGTGTGACATTTCTTTGTGGCCGGGCTGGTGTCTGTGCTTTAGGCGCTGTTGTGGCAAAGCATTTGGGTGACCAAAGTCTATTAGATCTTTACTTGGCACAGTTTAAAGAGGTGTTGAGTGCATCTTTGTTTCCTATCTTGGGAAGGCCGTTCTTATTGCTATGTTTTTTTCATTTATTTTTCAACTAACTTGTGGGTTTTATTACTTGAGAGCAGATTAGACTTTCTAGTGATTTGCCACACGAGTTACTGTATGGAAGAGTAGGGTACTTATGGGCTTGCTCATTTCTGAACCACCATATTGGTCAGGACACTATTCCCTACAGTCACAGAGTAAGACATTGTTCTTAGGGTCATTTTTTAATCCAAATGTTTGTTGTGGTGGAGATCGAACTTCTTACCTTTTTCTTTCAAATGACTTTTAGAGGGCAGTTACGGATGAGATAATCAAAGCTGGTAGAAGATTAGCACGCAAAGGAAGATCTCCATTGATGTATGAATGGCATGGAAAGAAGTACTGGGGTGCTGCCCATGGGTTGGCTGGAATCATGTATGTTTTAATGGACATGGGGTTGAAACCAGATGAGATGGAGGATGTTAAGGATACTCTGCGCTATATGATCAGCAACCGGTTTCCCAGTGGCAATTATCCTTCAAGTGAAGGAAGTGAATCAGACCGTCTTGTGCATTGGTGTCATGGAGCTCCTGGGGTTGCACTTACTCTTGTGAAAGCAGCTCAGGTAACTATTTCTGATTTACGCATTACGCTATCAATAGATTGGAAGAAACAAATGGATGACGGAGACAAGGTTATGGTCTTCTTCTTCCTTTTTGTTTATTTAACTTTTATCCTTTTTAAAGTTATTGTAAGCTATGGTATCAATAACCATATGGGAGATTGAGCCAAGAATATCTCACCACAAGTTTTTACCATATCTTCGATCAGGTTTTTGGGGATAAGGAGTTTTTGCAAGCAGCTGCCGATGCAGGGGAGGTGGTTTGGAACAGAGGTCTACTCAAACGGGTTGGAATTTGTCATGGAATAAGCGGAAATGCGTATGTTTTTCTTTCACTCTACAGATTAACAGGAAAAGTGGAGTACTTATACAGAGCCAAAGCTTTTGCATCCTTTCTGCTTGATAGAGCACAAAAACTTATTTTGGAGGGAAAGATGCATGGAGGTGATTGCCCTTACTCAATGTTTGAGGGTGTTGCAGGAATGGCCTATCTCTTTCTCGACATGATTGAACCATCTCACGCGAGGTTCCCTGCATATGAACTTTAGACCAGTGTAGTATGAGGAGTAAGCATAAATGAAAGTCTGTACATATCTAATTAATTCTAGCTATGCTATAGTTTGAACTCATAAACAATATTCGAGAGAAATAACTAAGTTTTTGTAGTTCAGTATGATGCTTGATTAACCACAGATCGTTTTGCCCTTCGAACATTTTGGCGGACGAAGTTTCTATTATGTACTTAAAACTTCAAAGCCACTAACGCAGAGCCATGGAAAGTTATCTTTATTGAGGCATTCACATTCTTCCTTGGTGTTCCAGTATTGCAAGCATAGAATGTTGTAATTTATCAATGGTTCTAGGCGCAAAAGAAATACGTCTTCCAAGCTTGGCCCCTGTTACTTGGATTTATTATAGATGGTGCCACGCAAAAACTAGGATTCTACCAAGTATTCAAGTTGAATTTTCGTGATGGAAAACGTCCGAAGAGTACTGGTAAGTGGAGGAAAATGGCAGTACTAAGAGGCCCTTGTTAAGGTCGTCATGTCATGCTATACGTTTTTTTTAATACTTTTTTGAGGTTACGAACATCAGTTTCCAACGGCCAATTTCAACCGCAGAATGGAACTGAAACCTTTTCGTTACTTGCAAAACTAATAACTCTAATACTTAAAACAGATATCTCCACACTTATGCGGTAAGTGTGACTGATGTTATTGTTAATTGGTACAAGCCGCCTATTCCTACAAGTGAAAACTGTTCACAAAATCACACCATCCGAATCCAAACTCCACACCGACAGAAGAGGGGCAAAGATGAGCCCACGAGAGCTTCAAATCCGACCTCTTAGTTAAGCCAAACCAACAAGTTTCTCGCTGAGTTCCCAGACTTTACGAGCTTTCTCTGGATCACTAGCTTCTTCAGACAACTGATTCTCAAATGAAGCTGAATCTTTGTTCCAGCTCCAGTAGACACCAGACTTTACCAAGCTTGGATCGCTAACAACCTAAGCCAAAAAGAACAACATTATCAATTGAAAAATAGAATATATCAAATTTTTTTCTATCCGAGTATGTTCCTGCTAGGTACCTGAGCAAGTCTTTTTCCAGATTCCTCTTCAGAGACATAGCCCTTAGTAATGTACTTCTGGAATGGAGGGAATAGAAGTCTGAACAAGGGAATGTGCTCCCTGAACAAGCCTGTTGTTGCAATGCAACCTGGGTAAAGGGATGCGAAGATTATGTCAGTTTCCTCGTGGAAACGCCTATGGAACTCTTGCATGGTGAGCATGTTGCAGACTTTGCTATCTTTGTAGGCTTTGGCACCATCAAAGTCTCCACCATCGATCATGGGAGAGCTGTTTAGAGCATTCAAGCCCCCAGCAAGACCCCTCAAGTCTCCAAGATTGGCCTTAGGAGGTACATTTCCAGCCAATGTGTTCGTGTTACCTACATATTTGTTGCATGGGATTAATACCACATTCAGCAAAATGAAATGAAAAGCCTATCTCTAAGCTCAAATGTGGGTTATACCTGTAATTGAGCCGACAATTATGAGACGCCTCGATGGATAATCAGATTTCTTCAAGTCCTCAAGCAGCAACCTTGAAAGGAGAAAGTGACCGAGATGGTTGGTCCCAACACTAAGTTCAAATCCTTCGGCTGTGAATGTAGGCTCTTTTGCAGTTGGCAGGTAAACCGCAGCGTTGCAAACCAGGACATCGAGTGGCTTCCCTGATCGCCGGAAGTTATCAACGAACTGGCGCACGCTGTCAAATGAAGCAAGGTCCAAGTGCATAACAGTGTAGTTTTCTTTTGCAATACCAGCGGACTTGGCAGCTCTCTCTGCCTTGAGGAAGTCCCGGCAGGCCATAATTACATCCCATTTCCCAGTTTCAGCAAGAGCCTTCGCCGTGGCTAGACCCAGCCCAGAGGACGCCCCAGTGATGATAACACTACCCTTCCTTAGGGTTTTCTTTCCTTCTGGGGCAGACCTTGTGACCGCTGGACTAGCTGTAGCCATGGTCTGGGCTCTCACAGCACCAACTTTTTGGTTTAAATCTCTCTGCAGTGAGCATTTGTATGAAATCAGTTAAATTCTGTCTTACCATTTAAACAAAGAACCAGATTTGGAATAGCAATCTCTATTGACTTAGGGGCATCATGAAAGTTGAAAAGCCCATGTTACACAGAGAGAAAAGAAAAAAAAAAAAGGAAGCAAAATACAGTGTAGCAGCAAGAAATTACCTTGCATCTCAAAGCAGAAGTGCTCAAGGTGGCTTTGAGATGGACTGAGAGTGAAACACCAAATAAACTCGAGTCCTTGAAAGATGCACTGGACTTGCCCTGCACAAGTAGAAAAACCTTTAGATTCAACACCATAAATTTACTAGAGAACAACCGCACGCTACAAACCTCCTGAGGGGCAACATAAGTAGAGGAAACCAAAGAAGCAGCCTGGAGAGCCATTCTAAATGTCTTTCAGAACCTCTGCTGTAATTACCACTACTAAAGACTTGAAAGAACTGCAGAACCAACTGAGTAATGCAAAGAAAGATAGGCTGAAAACGAGATACAAAGATGCGTGATTATATAGTTGGAAAGGTCATCGTTGTGACAAAAGAAAGAAATGTCTTTTGGATATAAGTGACACAGAAGATAAGATAAATAGAAGCACATGTGTCTGCCACATCACTTCGAAGCAGCCAATGCGAATTAAGATGATGGATTTCATGGGATATATTAGAAATATCATTGAAGGGATATTTAGGCTCGTTTCCCCAAACCTTCCACTCCAAGAATCCACAACAGTTATGGGTTGGAAGTATAGGGGGACAGTGTCAAAAGGATAGGAAATGAAGTGGGGACTCATTTTTAGATTATGGCCTAGGGAGTGAACCAATTGTGTCAGCTCAAGTTTTAGCCACTGTGGATCAAGTCGAGACTGTGGCTAAACGGGTAAAGTACGGAGATTCTCGCAGGATTGGAACAGCTAATTGGGCGTAAAGTCAGTGAACGTTAGGGAGTATTTGATTAATGGTATGGAATGAAAAAGGGTAGTTAGTTATATATGATGGACATGATATTCAACTTTTAGGTACTGTTTTACACTTCTCAAAGTATAAGATATCAGTTTAAATAAAGAAGAAGAAGAAGAATATCAATCCTTTTAACTTTTTAAGTGATACTCTCTTTCTTTTTTTTTCAAATTTTTTATAGTTAAAATATAATTAATTAAATACAATTAATTATTTAAAATATAATTAAATTTAATTAACTATATTGTAATTTTAATTACAATATTTTACAATATAATTAATTAATTATATATTTTTCTTTTTTTAGCAATTAAATATAATTAATTAGAATATATTAAAATTTGATGTAAGACATAATTTTAAAAAAATTTTATTTTTCAATATTTTTAACCAACTAATCGCTATTAATGGTAATGGTAATCATTTTTTCGTTCTAACCAACTATTATAATTACAATGATTATATCCATCCTCATTCTTCACTATATTCATTCTCATTCATATTATCATTATCCAATTTGAACTAATCTCCTCTTTATATAAAAAAATTGGCTTTGAATTAGGTTTCGAACTTGGTGAGCCAGATCCGAACCCATTATTTTGACCAGAAACCTGAAAATATTTATTTTTACTGGATTACATCTCTTTTTTTAAGAATCTGTACTACATTACATCTTATTAAACTAATGCATATTGGTCTTTTACTACATTTGCCAGTCACAACTACAAATACAAGTTTATAGTTTAAAAGAATTCATTGCTTAATATCTAAATAATTTTAATTAACCGTTGAAAGATTTTTTGCACCCCACATATCACATTAAAATAATAAACAAAAATAAATAATTAAATTGAGTATTATAAATGATAAAAAAAATTAAATTAAAAGAAATGTGAACTTCAAAGGAAAATATTTGCATTCCAAAATAATGATGCTTAGATTTTAAAAGAGAATATATCGATTTCGATTATGTAGATAAAATAAAAGGAAATCATCAAATATTCCAAATAGACTCGTATCGTATCACTAAATTCGAGTTTAAGGAAACAGCGTTGAGCAAATTGAAAAATTGATGCAAATTTCTCAAAATACCTTATGCTCTTAGTAAATTCATACATAAAATAAATTATATAATACTTAATTTTATTTATTTTTGTTTACATATTTTAATTTTATTCACTTTTTGTTTACATATTTTATAATTTAATGTTTTTTTATTTTTTATTTTCGTCTCATTAAATTTAAATTAGAAATTTTCATATTTAGTTACATGCATTTAACTTTAATAAAATATAACCTTTGCGAACAAAACTAGTGAGATTCAATATCAATTTAAATGCGATCAAAGAGACAAGCTTGATTTAAGAACATGAACAGACATACAAAAAATGATATAAATCACCACACTCGTAAAATGAAAGAATTGAGAGTGATGTCATTTTGGGGTGTGATCGACGCTATAAAATTAGATAACATCACAAGATTTTAGAGAAATTAAAACAAGAGTTGCTCTATAATATTAAAGAAAATTTTTTCCAAAATTTTGAATGATCAATAATAATGGTAAATTGTCAATTACATATTAGGAAAACTTTAAGAATTAGAGTCCTAAAAAGAAATAATATTTTGAAATAACAAAATCCTAAACAACTAAACTAAATGACTAACTCCTGCCTAGTTATTTAACCGGCATCCATTTACATTATGTATCTTTATAAGTGTGAAACATAGATATTTTTGACGTTGATCTCACTTTATGTGCAATTTATGTCTCTCTAACTTAGTAGCTTGTATATCTTGAGTAGATTCTTAATTTCTATCATTTTTTCTCTCTTCAAAATAACTTATCCTCAAAATAATATCTTCGTAAACTAGCTTTAGTGATAACGGATCAAAGGTGATTAGTTTATGATTTATGATAAAGGGATAATGATTATTGTATCCCTTATACATAACTCTCCTATCAAATTAGTAAGGATGTCCTAAAGTATGTGACTTGCTTGCATTAGCACCACATCACATTACATCTCATCCTTGTATCTCATAATTGCAAAAGAAACTAACCTTAACCTTCCCACGCACACTTAACCATTACTAATTGTATGGTTTAACCTATTTTGTAGTTTCCAGTCTCAACTTCTTACTAATTCCACACTAGCTACATTAGTATAATTTTCTCCATCTATGATCATATTTCAAACTCAATATTTATTAGATTTTTTTTGGAAAATATCCTACTGTATATTCATAGTATCCTCTCTCACATACATGGTCGATGCCCTCTAATGACCATTATCCTCCTCACTTCGAACCTCTAAATGCACTCATCAGCAATAGCATTCTCCAAAATAGGCATATCATCATCTACTTCCACTTCAATTGGGGACCTATACTGTCCATCCTCCCTCATCATTATCACTCTTTTGTTGAAACATTATGGCTATCCTTGCTCCAAACACTTGAAATACTTAATATGTCAATTTATAGATGTTGACACGGAATTAGTTTTAGCTTTATATCTATTTGGTACTTGCACTTTCAATTTAGTTATTTTATATTTTGGTTTTAGAATTTTGTAATGAAGAACATTTAATAGAAATATCAAAATAATTAAAAGGTCTCTTTTTTAGTTATCTTCATACTTTCATAGATATATGAACCGCATCCTCCCTCTCCACAAAATGGTATAGCTTTATAATATTGGCAATTTTTGGATTTAGTTCACAAATGAAATGAGTTAGTATTGCTTTCCTAATCTTCCTCCACATTCATCCTAACTATGACAACATTCATATTCTTACAGTACTCCTTTATACTCTTAAGACCTTAAGTTAATGTTTTACAAACTATAATAGAGATCCTTATTATAGGAACTCCACACAAAACTTTTTCTCATCATTTCATCTCCTCTCATATCTTAATAAATGGATGTCGATTCCTTCTCCTAGTGAGAATTTATTTGGTAGGCCCCTATCCTAATGACTAGGTGACCTACCCAGGACCCCAGGAAAACCCTTCAATCGATGTCTGATCAAACTAGAAAATTTCCATGGAGCTAAGTCTTTTCCCTTTTTCTTCAATGTACTTTTGACTCAATATTGGAAGTATAAGCAACGGAGATTTTCAAAGGAAATCTTAGTAGAAATTTTGGACCTTTATTTAAAATTTTGGCAACATAATAGCTGCATTTTGATAAAACCAAAATTTTCAAAATCATTGTAAAGCATATTTAAAACATTTCTATACATAAATGAAAGTCTCTACTACAACTTCTGGACTTCAAGTCCACTAAGAAACAATTTCAAAAGGTTCAACTATGTTCATGCATTAACCTAAAAAGCATTTATGTACAACCATGTTTCCACAAAATTATGTAGATAACGGGTTCATGAAGATGAAATACAAGTGAAAGACAAAAAAATGCCTACACAATAGCACATGACAAAGACAATTACTCAAGTGGTGGAGTTCCAGCTACTGAAGTCCCTGAGCGTGCACCTGGAAGGTTATAATTTAAAAACAAAATAAAAGATGAGCTAAATGAGCTCAGTAAGTGCTATTGTTTCCATTCAAAATATTTATACAAGTATTAACCTCCATTAAAAAAAACAATTTCTTTTCTTTTCAAGTAATAGCCAATGCTCTTATAAAACATATTCTTTTCTTTTCATAAGATCAATGCACATATAAAACAAAACATACATATTTTTCTAAGATCAAGTTCCTCTTTTCTTGTAAAGTAATCAGTGATGGTAATCGATACTTTCATAAACTTTCTTTTTAAAACATAATCAATCACTAATTTTCTTTGCCATCTAGTACCCTTAGGTGTAAGGCCATAGAGCTGGTTCTGCATCGTTTGCTCGTGCCTGGTTAAACTCTAGTAATGGAGCTGGTTTTGCATCGTTTATCCACACCAAGTTAACCACTATTTACCGATTATTATGAAGTTAATTCTGCATTGATTGCCCATAATGATGCTAGCACTACATATAAATCAGTGGTTACGGAGCTGATTCTGCATCGCTTACCTATGACAGTGCTAGCACAATATATACTCCATACGTGTAGAAGGCGACTCACAGGATATACTGATAGACACAACACTGCCCATTTTAGTGACAGACGCCTCCCAAGCACTACCATGCATGTTAAGACTTACTTTGATCGATATAATCATATGTATAAAGACCTAATAACACCCATAGGCTAAACCACAATTAATACATAAGCATGTCTCATTTCAATACCAATTCCATTTATGTTCAAAGTCCATTTCCATGCCAATTCAAAGCATATGCAAATTTCAATTCAATGCCAACTCAAAGCATGTATACATCTCATTGGCTTCCAAGTGCATCCAAATTTCAATTCAATGCTAAATCAAAGCATATGTAAGCCTCATGAAAATTGACTTTTAAATTCAAGTAGTAGCACCAATGAAATTATTCATGAACATACTTTTCATAGTAAGGTAAAAACCATCTTTACAAAATTAATTTAAAGATACACTCACAATTTGTCATTTATCGTTAACCACCTTCACGTGTTTAGTGTTTTTCCCTTACTAGTCCTGAGTTTATGGTGATGAGAAAACTTTATTATCTTACTCAATTATAAGGGAGACTCCTGAAGGGTTCCTAAAACCTGTCAAGTACATCCACAACTTATTACCTTGTTTTACATATCTTATGACAAAGAACTTAGCCAAAATCTTAGCATTTAGTATAAATAAAATTATGTTTTATTTTCATTCAACCATGGAACAACGTCCATAATTTATACATGTTATCTTCTTTTCATTTAAATAACGTATATAATGTATACATGTTGTCTTTCTTACATTGAACTATTGAACTATGTACAACATGCATGCTGCCATTGAACAACCATTGGGCCATATATATAGTATCTACAAGCTGCCAATTAATAACCATTGAACAACATATATAGTTTATGGATATATATGTTGTTTTCTGTACATGTAACCAAGTTGTTTTCTCTTCATTTACCATGTTGTTTTTCTCTTCATTTAACCATGCAATCAGTTTAAACATTCACGCGATTAGCAGGGGAATTCATGTAACCAGCTTAGGCATTCATATGACCAGCTAAAGAGGAAGGACAAGAGTGGTTTAGCATACCAAAATCAGGTGGTAGCATGTTATCCATCTTTTCCCCGCACGTAGTTGGCGTTGATGAAGATGCTATCCACGGTTGGAAAATTAAGCACTATGTAGAAATTATTTCCTAGAGACAAAAACTTGGAAGATTTATGCGTGAAGGAAGCAACTGCAATTGTGGATCATCAATTCTAGTCCAAAGGAGTAGTAAAATGTCGATGGAATGAAGGTAGAGCAGCTCCGTCATCATCCTTGTATAAGTTACACGTCGTAGAAAGCTATCTAACACATTGCATGATTTGTTCCAACAGTTGTCCGCTATGTTAGATCTTACCATCTTTGTTTAATTAACCCATTAATTTCTTACATCATCCACGATAGTTCTTGTATCCTACATATAACAAGTTGTTCTGATTTTGTCTTACCAAAATGACACACGTCCACATGATGTATTGGTCTCATATGTAATTAATTTTATGTCTCTCATATCTACTCCTTCATGAACGTGGCAGCATAAGGTTTTCATGTATTCTTGTTCCAAAATAATGAGAACCTCTTCATGTACGTCACAACTGCCACTTAAGGCTCATTTACATGTACATGTATTATTTCTTGTCCAAAATAATTATGTGGCTTAGGAAAAACCTGTCCAATTTTGGTAGGAGTTTCATGTCCACTTATTAACAAGTTGCACTTAAACATATCAACATCTAAGTTGGATTGATTTACTTTAAGTGTCCTTAACTATGGTTGATTCTCTTATGCTTGGTTTACTTAATTTATGTCCTTATATTTCAGCCCGAAGATGCTTCCGGTTTACTCCATGATAATTTAAAACAAGGTCAGCCTTGATCTATCATAAATCCATCCAATTGAATTTATTTTTGGTCCATCTATATACCAATCAACTCTAATATTTTTCAGCTATCATTTAACTTTAATACTTGTCTCAAGTATTGTCAAATCATTGAGGGTCGGGTCCCAATTCACCTTTTAACAAAAATAAAATTTGCATTCACCCAAAAACATCATTCACATGAAATAAAATTTTATAAACACGTGAAAGGAAAAGTTTGGGATTTTACATTGTTAATCCCACCAATCTATGGCATAATCATAAAACTTTAGGATTGCTAGTTTAACATTTCGAAGAGAAAAATGTTAAGCTATCAACCTCCTTATATGCCTCAAAATTATCCCTCCTAATAGGTATAGGTGAGTTATATTATGGGCTAGCTATGACAACTTCACACTTCTTTAACATATCCCTAACTTTTAACAAATTTCAAATAAGTTGCTCATATTGGCCTTGAATAGTGTTTATGATGAACTCATGGTCTATCTTCGCTGTTTTCTCCTCAATTACTTTCTAGTCTTTGAACAATTTTTTTTTATCGCTTCTGAGTCATAATGAACACATAAGAATTTGTTAGTAGTAAACTTACGTGCTTCTCTCAAATTCATTTTGCTTATAATATAAACTCTTGACTAAAGGTTATTTGCAAATTTGATAATCTAAATCAAGAAAACTAGTTTAAATTTTCTCTTTGTCAAATCAAGAAAACTAGTTTAAATCTTCTCTCTTTGTATTGATTGTATTGACCACACTAATTTTTTAATAGAAGGAAAAGAACTATAACTTAATTTTTATTATAATGAACATGATTTATAACTAAAAACCTCTATTATTGGTCAGTTGATATCTATTTTAAAACATATTTAAATATTAAAAGTTTAACTTGTAATAATAGAAAATAAGTTCAAAATTATTATTTTATGTTTTATTTAAATACAGTAGAAGATGTTGATGTAAGTACTTTGAATGAAATTGTAGTTTATAAATCTTTAAATAATATCGTATAATTTGCAATTTTTAATGACAATGAGACACAACTTACTTCAAAAACACAATTTTAATTTTTACTATTATTATATAATTTTTATTTTGGATTCAATTTTAGTTATAATCATCAAATTTATTATTAGTTGATTATCTATCATTGAAAATTTGTATCATGTTTTTATTTCAATAAAGTATTTCATTTCTATATTATATTTTTTTTTACTCTTATAGTTTTTACTTCTCATTCACTCAATACCACTTTATGATGATTATTATCTATTAAAATTTTAAACCTTAAACATCTCTTCTTATTGATTTGATATCCACTCTAATTCTTTTAAAACATTAAATTAATATATTACTAAATAATAAAAAATAAAAGATATAATAACAATAAATTAAGATTACATATTAAATATGTGTTTATACATTTTAATATAAGAAAGTATAAGTATAAAGTATTAAAATAAGAAAATATATGATACTCTAGTAATTTAATGCACATAGAAATGAAAAGATTACAAAGTTAAATTGATGAAGACATATGAGAATTTAATGTCTTTTTTTATTAAAAGGGAAGAAAACGAAACAAGTTACATAGTAAGGTTAGGGAAATCGGTTCCCGACATATCCTCTAAAAGGAGAAGATGGCACCCAATGGGTATAGTAACAAACTTCTACATCAAAGTGACTAGCATAGTTCGCAAGCTAGTATGCGCATCTGTTGCTATATCGATAGACATGTCGATGAGTAACAATCCAATTTCTGGTAAAAAGTGCATGAATACTCCTGAAGATGGGGTTGAGCGCCGCAGATCTGTGGGCTGACGAGGAGAGAATATCAACCACAGCAGTAGAGTCTACTTCCAGTTTGATTCAGTGGTATCCTAGGTTCCATGCGAGCTGGAATCCTATAAAGACTCCCAGAGTTCCGCTGCCATCGGATTACACCATCTCAGATTCTGTGCGAATCCACCGAGCCATGTACCTGCATTGTCCCGAAGAAGATCTCCTGCTGTAGCTGTGGACAAAACCCCTTTGCAAGCTCCATCAGTGTTTAACTTTATCCAACCGGTAGGAAGTTTGGTCCAATCGGTTCGTTGAGCTTGTCAAGGGCGATAACCAGTAAGAGCCTGACATTGGCCCCCGTCTGAACGATGAAATAGACCTGCATAAGACAAAATGCGAGAGATAGGTGAGGAAGGCCAAGTAAAATGTTCGTCAAATAAGGTCATATTCTTCCATTTTCATAGGAACCAACAAGTAATTCCAAAAAGACAAGCCCAATCATGCCCAAAAACTCGGCGGTGTTGTTGGAGATTGTGAATGAGCCACTCCCGATTCGTTATAGTGAAAAAAGCATTAGAAACTAGATGTGGAGGGAAATGGTTCAATACTTGACGAGCTTTGATGCAGTCGTGCACTGCATGAACCGAGAATTCTTCAAGGCGACAATGAAAACACACTCCGTCCGTGGTGAGTTGGTTATGGACCCGATGCTGGTTAGTAAGCAGCCGATCGTGAGCAAGTAACTAAAGAAAGGTGTGAATTCGTGGTGGGCCCTTCCATTCCCATATCATCTGCCATAGGCCATGGAGCGAAGTATCTTCGTAGTCCTTAATCATAGAATAAATGGAAGCTATAGTGAACTGTCCAGTGTCGGATAGTCCCCAGCTCAGCTTATCCTATCCAAGATAGTCCTTCCAGGGAAACATACCAGCTGTTGTCCTGCAAATCGAGGACGAGAGATACCTTTGGAAGGAGTCCCAGTTCCAATTGCCTTCAGAGTCCACAAAGTGGTGGATGCTAAGATTCATAGTGGAGTCAGGGATAGGGGTTGTAACCTAGGTAATGAGGGGTCCTGCTCCCACCACCCACAGGTCAAGCCAGAACCGAGTCTTAGTACCATCCCCTATCATCCAGTTCATTCCATGTAGAACTAGGTGTTAAGTTGCCTTGATACTCCTCTAGATCATTGAACCCCTTTTTGCATCCAAGGATGTGGGGATATGATTGACATCAAATCTATATTTCGCAGAAATGACTTACACCTAAAGTGCATTAGGCTTGGCAATCAACATCCAGCCTAACTTTGCTAAAAAATCATCATTGGTTGCGCGAAAATCCTGAATGCCAAGACCTCCCAACTCTTTAGGTTTGCAAACTTCCTCCCATCTGACTAACGAAATCTTCTTATTGTCACTAGGCGAACCCCACAAAAATAGGCGCATTAGTTTCTCCAGCTCATCACAGAGGCTGCGAGGCAACCGAACAGTCTGCATTGTATAATTGGGGAGAGTCGCGATGACAGATTGAGTGAGCGTAATGCGCCCTGCCATAGACAAAAAGTTGGTTGTCCATCTTGATAAGCGGTGTTGAACCTTGTCTAGAATGAATTAATAGGTTCGCTTACTTACTCTTTCATGTAGCAGGGAGACTCCCAGATATCGTCCGAGATCCTTCGTCCGTTTAAAACCCAATGCTCTGGTTAAACAGTTTGTCATCGAACGAGGGACATTTTTGGAATAATAATATCTAAATTTTGCATGGCTAATGCGTTGTTTAGATGCAACACAGAACGTATTTAAAATGTCCCTAATGACGGATACTTGTTCCATGGTTGCTTCAGAGAACATGATGAGATCATCAGCAAAGAACAAGTGAAAGAAGTGGTCCATTTTTGCTGAGGTGAATAGACTTCAATCTCTCTCGAGTCACTTCTTGATTAATCAGGTGCCCTAATCGTTCCATACACAGAACAAAAAGGTAAGGTTAGATGAGGTCACCCTGACAAATGCCTCTGGCTGTAAAGAAAGCATCGCTCAATTCACCCTTCCAATTCACTTGCAATGAAATGCTGGTAATGCACTTCATTATGAGATTATATACAAAACTTGAATTAACGGTTATGAAACAATTGAATTTTCATTTTAGATTATTTCGGATCTAAAGATTACGAGAGATGACTTGATGCGACAGCTCCGCAACAAGTAATCAGCCATTCGTATTTAGAAGTTAGAATCAAAAGCGAAAATTTTGTTTTCAATGGAGAAGCTGGAGTGCAGGTTTCATACAGTTGAGTCCTGACTGGATTTATGTGCAACAAATTGAGAAAATGACCTCAATAACTGTCTAATCCTTCACCACCCACTTCTATAATTGAAATAAATGAGGAAATAGAGAAACCGGGCTGGTTGCTTTCCACTAGTAAATGAACCACTGGAGACAACGGCTTGATAGAGCACTAATGCAACATATGGTCCTTAGAAACTAAGTACTTCAGCTTCTGGAATCTGACCATTATTGTTTTGCGACACCTGCAGAAGCTTTTGCCCGCAAGCCAAAATATACGCATGTCTTCGCAACAATACAGACGTTTTAACTACAGCAGCTGTGACTAAACAATAAAGGAGTTGAAAACAATATAAATGAATTTCATTTTAAATCAATAAAACTTTTGTGATGCTCATAACTCTACAATTTCCGACATGAGGAATATATCGGTTTCTATTTCGAAGCTCAATCAGAATGGTATCCATCTGTACTCTGTCATCAGATGAGCAGAAGCACACAAGGAAACAAGAATAAATTTGCTAATATTATATCTCACCCAATATCTCTATACACATCTAACCAAAGGGGGGAAAGTGGTGACTTACCAACTCATTTACCCCATGCTCAAAGCCTGTCATCTCTTTGAACCCCCTTTAAATACGAATTGATAATCCAAAATTTTGGAAACTTCTAATTTCTCCTCTGAGGCCGGCGGTTACAATCACCACACCATAGGCTGACATATTTTGATTGGAGAAATCCATACTGATGTGAGGGCTCCGACTCCGAGTTCTAGTGGTCAAATTCAGCTTTTCTTCTGGCCATGTTGCTGAGATTCTATCAAAGAAATAGCCATTGGTTGCACTAGAAATTATTCCATTTAGAGAAGTGTTGGTGCACCCTGCCGTTGAAAATGAACCATCATTACTGCTCATTTCTTCAACAGGCGTAGGCGGGTGATTGGCAATGGAGACCTCATCAAGGTGGTTATCCAGCCCACTATCTTCTCCAGAATAAGGATCATGAAGCCCCCAAGTATCAGTCATCCCAGGCCAAGGGGCAGCAACTGAGACATCTTGACAGTGAAAATGTTCATATGAGCGGGTCACAGTAATGCCTTTACTCCTGCTAGGACGAGAATCAGCTTCATGCTTCCAAACATACACATAAGAATCCTCACTAGCAGCAACAACATACTTCCCATTGGCTGTGAGGGAGGCTGAGATTTGGCGGTTAGTGTTGCGAAACCCTGTTATAGAATTATTCATGAACTTTATCTGTAAGAATGATGTACTAGAGAAAAAACTGCATTAAGAAATTCATAAACTTTCCTCAATTATCAGATATTGTTATTGACATTTAAAAAGCAAACTTACATCGACAATAACCAATATACAATTTCAACAATTCAAATAGCTGATTTCTAGAAACAGCCACAAAGTTTGAGCAAAATGCAGAAATCCAATTCCAACCACTTCTCCTCGGAATATCTAATAGAAGTTTCTGTAATACTAAATATAAGATTTGGCATCGTATAAACTAAAAGCACATTAGCATAACACTGCCAGTAAGTTGACTCCTATCACATTAACCGGCTACTAGAACTTAAAGAAGGAATATTCTGCACCCCATCATCTAAAAAGATCATCATGGGCCAATAGGATCCCAAAGGACACGAAGAGATTGATGAAATTGAGCATTACACAATAAATTTAACAAGAATAGCATAGCAAGGCATTCACACCCAAATATTTTATCATTGAAAGTCTAGCCAGATAGAGTGCATTCTAAACAATAGAAGCAGAAAATAGTGAATCTCACGACCTTAACTTCTTCTGCAAGCATATGAGCGAATTCTGCTTTCAACCATATGCTTCACTTCCTAAGGTTTGATATAAATGACTTATTTGCCCCATTTTAGCATTATGGGATAGAATAGACCAGCCTGCTGTAGGATCCTACGAATTCCTATGATCTAGGGTATGAAAACCAGTAACCTGGAAAAGTTAAATTTAGCCCTTGTTTTGGACTCTACCTAACATAACTTTCTCAAAGAATAGAGAAAATTTCGCAGAAAACATGCTTAAAGTCTAATTACTGTTTTCCTTTTCTGTTAGTAATGGGGCATAATCCAATGCTTATTCTAAGGCAAATTACTGTTTTAACCCTTCATGCAAAGGGTTAGAATGCTGCTTTCTAAGTTATATGATTCAAGGACCCTCGCAACTCGCAACTGGAAACTCGGCCCAAAGCATTTCCGCGTACCTAGGTTCTTTTATGGCCTTCAACTTCATCAACTGAATTAAGTTACCGATAAGAACTTTCATTAATGCTTTTCGCCTATAAACCATAGGAAGAACGTTGTGTACATCCTTACCCTTGAATTTGTGGACCAGATCAATGCCATTGACAACTCGAATTCGTGAATCTGCTGATGTAATGAGCACTTCTAATGAACTTCCTGGCACAAACTATTACATGAAACTCATCAAGGTTAAAATGATTGTGCCAGTATTTTTAAGAAATACAGCAATAAGAAACCAACGTCTTTTCTAATCTTTAGAACTGATGTATTGATGTGTTCTATGTTCTAAAGTCACAAAATTACCTGGAATCCAGTGATTTTCTTGAGATTGGCTTTCTTCTTCCTATTTTGCAGATTAATTTGACCTTTTAGTTGCAATTTATTCTCTGTAAAACGGCAAAGATCAAAGAAAGTATAGTTAGCACTCAGTGGCAACTGAACTTCAACAAAGCAGAGAGAAAGAGAATAAAATTGTACCAGATGTATTATACAAACGACAGCTCCCCTTATAGGTACCAACAAGTGCACCCTTTAAACAAAAACAAAAATGATTATGAACCAAATAACATATTACTTAAAACAGAAACCAATCACATTATTTAATATTGCCTACCTGACCATCGGGAGTATAGCAAGCTGCAGTTACCATCTCATGCAGATCAGTCCAGTCAACAACTTGTCGATCGGGAATACTCCATATACGAACTTTTGCATCCAAGGAACCACTAATGAAGTAGTCATCATCAACAGGGTTGAATTGGATGCAAGTTACTGGTAAAACAACAATCGGAAAAAAATGAATTGGGATTAGTAAAACATGCTAGTAAGATGTAAGACAGGGTACATTGATCTACCAATTTCGACACCCATTTTAGGAATCAACAATTTAAATGTTTTATGTAGTACTAATCTACCACTTTACCATGTCGATAATGTAAATAACGTTGTCTAAATGCAGTCAGAATGGCATCAATTCTTTGACTCTTCAATTTCAAGGTCATTCAGAGCCGTTGGTACATACCATAATCACTGTGCGAAAATATCTTCAAGCAGGTCTTGCTCGACAAGTGCCACAGACGCACAGTTTTGTCCATTGAAGAAGAAAGCAAGCCCTGGGGAAAACAAGAACTTGTTTTTATTTAAAGTTAGATTACATAAATATTATTTGTTCATTTTTCAATAGGTGGCTTAATCCATGCATCTATCCAACACAAGATTCTGTAATAGTAGAAACTTTTTTCTCTTCTTCCTCCCTCAAAAGAGAAAAGTAAAACTAAAAGAGACTCAGAAAAGAAAATAAAACAATGTTCAACTTTTTACATCATCCAAAGTTTCCCTTCTTTTCCTATACAATCAATTCAGTGAACACAAAGGTGAACAATCCAAATATAACTGAAAAGTAATTGCCACAGGATATCTATGGAATCCAGATCAGTAACAAGACAATGACAACCAGTGACCATCATGCAGAAATTTCATAATACTGAACCGAAAGGCTATTGGTTGAGAGGGTCTCCCAGTGGTAGAAACTTTTTTGATTCTTCCAAAAAAAAAATAAAGTTGGCAAGCATATGCAACTAACAAACTTTCCTACTTTTCACTACTGTTGTTAATTTATAGCTCAAACTTATCATTGGATCAAAATTATCAGTCTACAAGTTAGACATGTGAAAAACCACATTATTCATTTGGGTTAGGAACCTCAAAATAATTTCAGTAGAGTCGAAATAGTTTCCTTTTCTTAAAGGAAACTGAATGAGTTAGAGCACTTGACTATTTCCTTCTTTCTAACAATAAAAATTAAGCAAAATAGTTCTCATAAGGACATCATATCGCATCTCTGAAACCTTGCCAAGATTACTCCTTTCTGTCACCACTTAACATCATTACAAATATCTAGTGCCATCTAAATTAATCACATGTCCTGTTCATGTCCTTGAGAATTGCTTGTCCCAACCTGGACCTACTCTAGCAACACTTACAAACAAATTCAGCTAATAAAAATAATGAAAACTAATAAGTCAGATATGTCCAATGTTATGCTTAATCCACAGTTTGCATAAGGAAGATCTTCCCCATAGTTTCCTATAATTGAAGATGCCTCCATATTGCAAGATTCACATGATACTGGCCGTCAGCATTTACCAATCAAACTAACTAAACTTTGAAGTTGTGCTGCTCATAAAAAGGACTGACAGAAACATCAAGAAAGGCCAAGATCCAACTAACTAGAAGTTGTATGAAGAGAAATCAAGCTTTTGGTGTGAGATCTCAGCACCCATAAACGTACGGCTGCTCTTCTGACACCCATATTTCAAATTAGACAACATACTTGCAAGGCCTTGTTACTCTATATACCCAAATACTACTCCCTCAGCAACAAAGAGTCATACCAACTATCACTGTTATAGGAAAAATAAAGCCCAAAGTAAAAGAACCAGAGAAAGAGATACCTTGAGACATAAACCATATTAGTTTATTTTAAACCTAAAAATGCAGCCATTCCTAAGGCAACATCCAATCAAACGAAGCAAACTCAATTTCCCATTCTGTTTTTGTACATCACAAATCCTTCTTAACATTAGACCATTGAATGTTATCTGTAAATATGGATATTAAACATTCCTAAGGCCCAATTATGCTATTTTTTCTAGTCCAAAAGCTTTAAAATCTGAACTACTTAAATAAGCCCTCACTACCTTCCAGTATCCAATTTCTGGACTTGTCTCTTAATTGCAGAATGATAAAACTTTGGTAAGATAAGCTACTCTAAACTACTCATTTGGTAAAGATTTCAATGATGGAAAATGCCCAAGTATAATAGTATGTAATATCATGTTGCTACATAGTTTTCTAGCCAAGCAAGCACACATTTTCTTCTAGCCAAGCAAGCACACATTTTCCAATACACGTGCATATTCACAATTCAATTGTCATTTCTGTAACAGTTAAAATATTTGTATCTATTATCTGTTATCCTGATAACATCACGCTTAAATAGCATATATGATTGCATATATGATTATTGGACGGACAAAAAAACATATCTACCAAGGTAAACAATCCTCATAAGCAAATGCGTGATATCAAAAACATTTTATATATCAAATAGAACTTTGTCTAGTCATAAGCCAGTATATCTCTCCTTTCCAAATATCACGGTAGGGAAAATTGATTGCTCATCTAATCATGAAAGAAGTTTTCTGGAACATAAACAAGATCAGGAAAATGCATATGACTCAATGAAATATCACCAACAAACATTAGAGGCCAAGAAAAAATTAGTAATCAAATAGGAACTGTTAGGAGTGCAAGAGAGAGAAATCACTCATCAGTAGAAGATGCTGGAGAAAATTGATAGAAACTCACTAACCTGTGACTTGGACCAAGAAAGGTCAAGAACATCATCAAGATGTCCATGGAATGAGCAAATGGGTTTATCTGTAAGTGCAAACACAGTCTCCGGCACCACAACATGGTCCAAGCTCAAAGATTTTCTGCTTATGGATGGCCGGCCTCTCCTCTTCTTTTCATGATGTCCATCAGCAGATGGAGACAACAAACTAAGCTCAGGTGATCCATTTTCCAGTAACAATAGGTTAAGATTCCCATCTTCTGGTTTTTCCATTAACAACTCTCCTTTCCTTTCCGCCTCCACAACCTGCCAAATATGGATCACACAATCCTCACCTGCACTTGCTAGATATCTGCCATCTAAACTAAACTTAATGCACCATATGGAGCCATTATGCGCTTGTATCTCTTGACTTTTATAAAGAGCACTCAACTCTTTAGATGATTTCCCATATTGCCTTACCCTCACTTTCTCTGGCCCGTGGAATAACATGTCTTGGCTATCATCAGTAGCAGAACTCGACCTCCTTCCTCCCTTCTCCGATCCAGTATCCCTCTCATCACTACTTCTCTCTTTATGTCCTGTCACACTGCTTGCCACACTTTTTATACTCTTAAACCATCCGCCCTTTTTCTTCTTCGGAACCCCAACTCCACTACCTCCATTAGCACCAGAATCCACATTCTCTCTACTGCCATCCTCAACATTTTGCCTTCTCATCAATTCTTGTACAATCGGTGAATGTCCGACTGTCATTTCAAACTCCTCCATCGTCAACTGCCTACCAGTTCCCACTTCTTTCAACTTGTTCCACATCCCATCTTCCCTTACCTCATTAACTACAAACTCCTTCCCATTATCAAGATTCTTAATGGTACACACCTCAGTTGTTTCAACCCCATTACAAGCCAACTCATCAACAAATTCCCCAAAACTGGTGCTTGACCAATTCCTATTAAAATCACCATTTGAATTGCTGGAATCGGATCGATCCACATACACCCTCCTGCCATTTTTACCCGATGGAGGCTTACTCGGAGAAACGGCAGTGGCCTTAGGCGAAGAGCTGTTGGTGATTCTTTTGCAACCCACATGAAAACAACCATTATCATTGTTCGTGGTACTTTTGACTTTGTTATCCGTACTCTTACCCTTATTTACATCCATTAAATCATGACAAAGAATTGGAGGAGAATAAACACACGACAACAAGGAAGAAGAAGAACAACAACATGAATTCAAATCATCATTACAATGATCAGCATCCACACTCCGATTCGCCGCTGTCCCACCGCCTTCGGCACTCGATCGGAGGATCCAGTCGGAGGCACTCGGACCAGTCAAACAAGTCAAGGACGCAGACCGGTGAGAGCCAACATCAACACCATCAGGTCGGCCCCGAGAAAAAGACGGGTCGGAGCTTAGACCCATCTGGCGTA
The DNA here is from genome assembly GCA_025531925.1 of Erythroxylum plowmanianum. Classification (NCBI taxonomy): domain Eukaryota; kingdom Viridiplantae; phylum Streptophyta; class Magnoliopsida; order Malpighiales; family Erythroxylaceae; genus Erythroxylum; species Erythroxylum plowmanianum. The sequence continues at coordinate 50,943,445 of JANVCQ010000232.1, read as the reverse complement.
GAAGCCGTTGGCGGCGTTCGGACACGGAGGCGGGCTCGGAGATCCAAACGTCGTACTTGAACGCGTGCTGGCTCAAAACACGGTGATGACTAGGGGAGGCAGAGCCGGAATTGGAGCGGGTGGAGTTAGGGTCGGGTTCGGAGTCGGAGTTGGAAGTAGAACAAGAGCAAGAAGACGAAGCAATGCGATCGAGAGACTCGTAGAAACAATCTTCTTCTCCTTCTTCTTTTTCATTATCCTCTTTCCTGTTGTTGCTCTTCATGGGGATTGTTGTTTCGTTTGTTTCTGTTTCCGTTTTCGCTCATCTTCTTTTCAGGGTCACAGTGGGGAGACATGGTGACATGAAGGAGAAGAAGAGAAAGAAGAAAAAAGGGCATTTCATTTCCACTTGGGTGTGTGAGAGATACTCACAAAATGGAAATGGAAATGCCCAAATACGTTTGGTCTTGAGTTGGTGCTTATGGTTCAAGGGGTTTTGGGGTTCGGTTGCGATCTGAGAGGGATTTTGGGAGATCGGAGAGGAGAGAGGAGGGATCAATTCAATGTAGCTGGAGGGTGGAGGAGGGGGAAGAGCTGAGGCTTGTGAGAGAGGGGAGTTTTATTGATGTTATTGTTTGCAATCGTAACTTATTTTGGCAGAGGCAGAGGCAGAGGCAGAGAGAAAAGAGAGAGTACTAGTTCTTGTCTAGTTAGGCTTGCTTGTTTGCTTCCCTTTCCATCCATTTTATTACTTCTCTACATTTTCGTAACAAAACCATTAAAGAGAATATATATAAGGAGAGGAGAATGTAATATTGGTGTTTTGTTTTCTTTGTAATTTATCTAATCCCATATTCTACTTCTTCGGCTTTCATTAATCATTATGGCCTAAATAAATACTCACTGCTTACTAGAGGGAGAGGTAGAGGGAGAGGGTCTATCTTTCCTCTTGCTTTGCCTCTTAGTCTTTTAAGAAGATTCTAAAACAACCTTAACTAACATCTAGTGTAGGAGAAAGTGGATAACGTGAGAGTTGAGGATGTTGCAACTCCCCAAATTCTTAGAATTCTGAGATTAGAAGAGACAGACACCCTACATACGTTTCTTGTGTTGGTAATAGCCAAGTGCACTGGATTATCGAACACTTTCTCCTACCTCTTCTTTGGTTTCATTGGATTTGTGGACATCCCCTCCCTGGGATTAAGTTGTCACGAAAAGTGGGCAAAAGCTCTGATACTCGTGAATTTTTGTTTTGATATATAAAATTTTAAATAAATATAATCTTTTATAAGTTAACTTATAAAATAATTTTTATTTATATAAAACTCATAATTCACATCATAAATTTTTTCCATCACCTAAATTAGTATTTATCTTTTCACATACTTAGTCTTATCTTATGTCATCAATAAGTTTAATCTATAAGGTATTATTTTGTAAATATATATATATATTAATATTAAAATAAATTTATAAACGTCAATTCTTCATAACCCGCTTCTACATCCATGAGGTGAAAAAACGAAATAGGATAGATGGGCCTTTGGCAAGTACTTGACAACGAAGCCCATTGCCAAAAGTAGTACGCCTAAACTTTTGGAAGGCAGCAACCCAGTACTACTGTCCACAGAAAGTGACATCTTAAAAATGCTTTTAATTGTCTTGCAGGTATTGAATAATCAACCCAATCTCCCACCACTCAAGGTATGGGATGGAGTTAGTTCCACAACTTTGGGCAAATGTGTTTTGCATGGCTTATTTTTCGTGCTGCTATATGATCCATTTTCTTTGTCTTCTAGGAGGTTTAGAATCACGTATATGTTAGGATCTCAATATGAGCAACTTCAAATTTTGAGTTTGTAGAAATGATGTTATAATACTTGTATTTTCATAGTCCTTTCATTTAGCACACATCACATCGGCATGGAGCATGCTAAGTTCATAACATTGTAGGATTCTTCTATTTTAATGAATGCCAGATCTAATTATTCATCTCTTAATTAAGTTGCCGTATGCACCATCCCATCTTCTGTTTATTAAGAATAGAAAATTCTTTTGCTTGGAATTCCTACAGTGCTTTAATTGTTACTTATGAGTTTGTTAGGGATATTATTAACAAAAGTAAAATTTTTATTTCATTTAAAGTATTTAAATAGGGCTAAGGCTGATTACTTAGAGTGTAACTTTTCACACTATACGGTGACTTGCAATATAGAAGTACGATTAGTTTAGAAGTTATATTAAATAAAGAATATTTTAAGTATCTATAGGATTTATCATCCAAAGTAATAGAGAGATAGGTGAAGATATAGTTTACCGTATTAAATTATGGTAATTTAAATAGAGGACTATGTTAGAAGTTTTACGTAACAAGAAGATATTAATCAAACTTAAAGGTAAATTTTATCATTCAATGATTAGATTGGTTATGCTTTATGAGGCAGAGTGTTAACTCATCAAATAGATGCATAGTCATAAGTTAACAATGATAAAGATGAGGATGCTTCATTATATATGCAACCTTACTGAAAGAGATAAGACCAAAAGCATAATGGTGAGAGACAAATTAAAGGTAGTAATTAATATTATTGAAAAGTTAAGAGAGACAAGACTTAAGTGATTTAAACTTGTTAAGAGGAGATATCCTAACGCATAGGTAAGAATATTTGAAAATATTGTTGAGAGACTATAGGTGAAAAAGAGAAAGCCCTAAGAAAAAATGAAAAGTGATCAGGAAATATATGACTTTGTTGGAACTTATTAAGAATGTGACTCTTAATTGGAAACTTTGATGTACTAAAATACAAGTAAAAGAGCTCACATATAGAGGTCATCCTCTTTCTCACAGGTCTTTTAAATATTTTTCTTCAAATCTTATATTTTGTATTTAACCTAAATATATAAAATGTAATAGTTTCCTCTTAACATTTAGCCCTACATTTTCTTACTTATCTTAAACACTTTTTACAATAGCTTATTTGTTTTATTTATTTATTTATTTTCTTTCTTGTTTGTATATTTATTTACATAATTTATGTTATTATTATTATTATCATCATCATCATTTATCTTTTATGTTTATTTTATTTTTATTTTAATTACTTTTATTATTTTCTATTATTCTTTATTCTTTATTTCTTAGATATTTTTTATATATTTTTCTCTTTATTTTTTGTGGATCTATTGGAAACAATATTTTAGGAGTAAAGCTTTCTACTTCTGGACCTCTCCGAATTTTACATTTTAGCATGAATTATGTTGAAATGTTGGTGTTGACTTTTAAACAACAAAAATAATAATTTCTATTTAGATAATATAATAATGAGAGAAGAGATGGTATTTATGATGTTTTTATTTTATGATTATTTTTATTTTTAATGTCAAATCAAAAGTTGAAGTTGTTTTCTTTTTTTCATCACGATCAAAATTTAAAAAGAAGCCATGTAAAATGAAAGAATAAAAGACCCTTTGTAAGAAAATCAACGAGTTGATAGAAAGACGCAATCAACATTAGTAAGACAACCCCTACTTAAAACTTTGGTCCGACCCACATGGCTGTCGGTCTTAGTTCGTTTGAATTACTAGAAATAAGTATGGTCGAATGATTATCACATAAATGTAATTATGAATAAGATAAAGAGGAAACTACCTATTCTCTGTACATAATAGTCAATTATTACGTAAATAAGGGAAGATACCGTTTGTCAACCTTCTCTAACAAGTAGGCCATAAAGCAGAACAACGCATTCTTGTACATGTAGTCTGTGGAGCGTGCACAACCTTATTATAATGCACACAAAGAGCAAGTGGCGAAGAAGCTTAGAAGTGAGATGATATGGTCGGTGTGCTAAAACCAACTTTTGGGGATATACAAGGGAGACCAGAGCAAAGGTGTTTCTTTTTGGTTGTAGTACCATGAAAGGCACATCATAAGATAATATAATAATGTAGTTAAGAAGCATATCATTTTGTGGCGTTGGGAATATGAGATGTATAGTTTCTGAAGCCTCTGCGATCCTGCTTGTAAAAGAGAGATTAGGATGGTCACACATGGGGGGGATGAATTATTGCATAACACTTGTGGAAGGTAGGAATATAAATATTTAGTTGTTGGCTAATTGACCGCATGCTTGACATATCGACTTAAATTAGTCGAGGCAAATTTAATTTGAAAATAAGATTTGCGTGATTTTAATAAATGAAAAATCCAAAGCCATTAGGGAGGGTTAGGGCATTGGTGGAGGTTGACATGGATTGCAGTTTAGGCTATACATGGTCAATCCAGTCATTTCGTTGACTTTAAGTTAGAAAACATGCTAGGAAATGGGAAATGCCTTGTGTAAGTTGTAACTAAATTGTCAGTGCCCAGACAAGACATGTAACAATTGGTGACGAGTTTGTCTTTTCTAATTTTTTTTAGATTTTCAAGGACCTATGGCTTCTTTTGTTGGCACCGTCAATCTCTTGTTATTCCCCTTCCAATCATTCTGTTTTCCTTTTGTTTTGTGTCTAAAATTTCATATTGGACCTTCTATGTGCCGTAAAATTTTTTTTTGAAAATTTTATCTGATTCGCATGGCTCCAATACGAGCTCTTCTAAGAAAAGAAAACATATCGATTTGGTTTAAGGAAATTCGATTAAATTAATGAGCTTTATTATAAAATAATTTTAAAATGCAAAAATATTTTTTTGAAATAGCTCAAATAATAATTAGATCTCTTAAAATAATTATTTTTTAATAATACTTATTAAATTTTGAATCTAGTGGTTATTTACGATTAAAATTTTTTGTTAAAAGAATTAATATTATCATTCGATTTTTTGAGTTGTTTCATTGTCATCGAAACGTTTAATCTTTCTTAATGACCTTTACAAAAGTTGATCAATTGATGTCGTTAATGTCTTTAATAACGCATGAATCTCTTAACAGGTCTGAGAATCCGAATATTCACAACTTACTTAAGCAGAAGTAAGAGTCTTGGCAACTATATATAATAATTGTATTGGAATTTCCCATCACAAGCTCAATGCATATATGACCTACATTGATTATGGTCTATTTGTTACTTGACTTCAGTCCATTAAACTAAATCATTTATCAAGCTACTTTATTATCTTTAACCGGATCAAAGTCGATTCGCTTAACCGTAAGGTTGTTAAAATCATAAAATTGTAATTAATTGTTGTCCAACTTTATAAAAGTACCAACAATTATTAGATCAAAATTTCTTATAATTATGTTTTCTTCTAAATTCTAATTATGATTTGAATTTAGTTTTAGAAATTTATGTTTTTAAATAATTAATATACTAAATTATTTTTCATATTTTGTTAATAATTCATTCAATCTATGAATTATATAAATAATTATGTATAATTACATAATAAAATATTGATGAAAGATTGTTTTGTCGGTTATAAAATTGTAAAAACTTCCAAAACCAACTTAAAGCTACAAGGGACTTCTAAAAAAACGTCATGCCAAGTGGAATCTTGGTGGAATATATGATTATTTCAACTTTATTCCTCCGTTGTACATCTCAGCACATTATTTTTTTACTTCTTATTTTAAAACTTAATAGGATTTTTATAATGTGACGAAATAACATTGTGGTTAATTGGAGATCCATTGTGTAATATGTAACGATACCTTAGTTACGTATCCCGGATCGAACGTGAAAGGACAAGAAACGAAAAAATGCTAAAAATACCTAATTTTGATCTTTGTAACTTCAAACAAGCTTTCCGAAGTCGAAACGAGCACGAGTCCACCGCGGTCTTCACGGGAACTGCTTTCTGGGACACAGGTAAGGTCTTTCTACAATTTTCTCAGAACTAAGCTCTCTTAATGGATCAGAGAATCCTTAAACTTACGATTGATTATATGAGCAACAACAGGAGACCTTAGCCTTTATATACAGCTTTCATATCAGATTTCTCCATCACAAGGCTGATATGGATCCGATCTACATTGATTGAGATCCATTTTTTACTAGAACTTCAACCTATTAATTTAGATCATTTATTGGGTCACTTAATTATCTTTATCTAGATCAAATTACGTAACTTATTCGATAAGCTACTAAAAAAACCAAAAAATACAATTAATAGTTATCCAACTTTATGAAAAAGGACAAAATTGTCCAATAGTCTCTCCATTAGACAAGTATTAATTGCAGTTTTGACTCTATTTTAAAAATATTTTAAAAACTCGGTTAAGTCACGCTACTGAATTAGTCGATTAAATTTAAAAACAAAACATTTGATCCAAAGATAATAAAAGTACATCATTATGTCCTGCAAGACTTTCGATACCAAAAAGTATCAAATGCATGTGTCATGTGTGACACAGATCTAATACAATCACGTATACCTAATATCTCACTAACTTGAATGAAAAAATGGAGTGTGATAAACTAGGATGATACCTTTATGATCTAAAACATATCATATTCGCCTGGAGGTCTCAATTTCTCCAATTTTACGCTAAACCGCATATGTTAAACTACATTAGAGAAATCTTGTTTTCTCTCACCGAATGCTAAACAGCATTTGAGAAAACTTGTGTCCTCTCACCAAATGCTAAACTGCATTAGAGAATCTCCAACTGAATGCTAAACTACATTAGAGAACTTTTATGAGATTAAAAACTTATATCCTCCTATGTCATGTCAAACGTTATAAATATCCGTTTAAAACTATATGCGCCTAAATGACATAGGTATAAGGTCAATCTGTATATATGCCCAATGACTTTCAAATGCTTAAGATCAACACATATGTGAAAACTTTTATACGTATTATGATAACACGTATTATTGAGGATAAACGATGATCATCTCTATTGATTGATCGTATTGTCATAATACATCAAAATGTACAAATGTACATGAAGCAAACATAACAATCCCCTAACTAACATTGTCTAACGACGTCAAAATACTCATACTGTATACTTGTGTCACAAATATAAGTGGGCGAAATCCTTTAATCAAAGGATCAACTAACTTTTTCTTAGTCTTTAAATGCTCCAAACCTTAATGTCACCTTTTATATCAATACCTTTGTGACCAAATAATTGATCTTTAAACGCTAAAACCTTATGATATTCTTTGTTGTTATTAAACAACATAGTAAGAAGATTACCACTGTACAACCGAATAGGTCTAGCCACTGAATCAACCACAAACAATTCAGAAATCAAGTTTCTAAGATAAACCGTCTGTGAAGTTGTCTCATAGCATGCACTTTGTATGCATAGTGGAGGAAGTTACCCATGTCTACTTGACACACTTCCATGTCATTGTACCATCTGTAAACTTAAAACTATAACCTTAAGTAAACTTTTGATCACCCAGACAGTTGGCTAAAATCTGAATCTGAATTTCCTACAAGGTTTAGTATGTTAACTGTGCTATATGTCAACATATAATCTTTAGTTCCTTTAAGTATCTCAACATTCGCTAGACTGCATTCTAATGGTCTACACCTAGCTTAACTAGATATTGACCAAACAGTCAAACAGTGAATGCAATGTCCTGCCTAGTACATAGCTGAGCATACATCAGGCTATCAACCGTACTAGAATACGGAACATTCATCATAATCTCTCTCTTTACTTTATTATTTGGATACTGTGCCAAAGATTATCTCTTACTATAAGAGATAGGTGTTACGACAGGTTTACTGTTAACCATATCAAACCTTTTTAACACATACTCAATGTATGCATTCTATGAGAGGCCCGATGAGTGTTGAGACCTATCCCGATAAATCTGAACACCTAGGATAGAAGATGTTATGCCAAGGTCCTTTATGTCAAAGTTCTTAACCAAAAGTTGTTTAACCTCATACAACATGGTCGAGTAATTTGACGTAAGCAATATATCATCCACATGCAGTAGTAGGAAGATAACTTTGCTTCCTTTGATCTCATAATACAAGCATCTTTCTAACTTTATTTTACATGAAGCTGAAAGAGGCCAAACCTTATCAAATGTAAGGTATCACATTTGGAAGGTTTAATGTAAACCATATATTGATTTGCATAATGCGCAAATCATGTTAGTTCTATTTGGATCCTAAAATCCTTTAGGTTGTACCGTATAGACCTCTTCATAAAGGTTTCTATTCAGGAAAGCGATTTTGACAACCATTTGATGTAATTCTATATCATCTTGAGCTACAATTGTCTTAATTACTCAAAATGTATCATACGAGGATACGAGACAAAAGGTAACATAAAGTCAACCTTTCTCCCTGAGTGAATCATCAGGCAACTGAGCGAGTCCGTAAACTGCTGAACTTTATCCCGAAATCCTTTAGGTCTAATCTTCATTTACAACTGATGAGTTTGCAGTTCTACTATAAATCAGTTGGCTTTCAAACCTCACATACTTTATGGATTGCATCTGGTCATTCATTACATTCGACCGCACATCCGCATTGGGTCCAGAAAAAGCTTTTGTAAAAGTATCTGGATCCGTAACATGTCTAATAGCATAGTCCTGTACACTTGATAGACTGTAATCTGATGGGATAGCAGGTCGCCTCACTCTGGTGGATTTACCTAACTGTGTTAGATCTTGTACCCTTAGGAACCACTATGTATACAGGTATGGGCTCCTATTCCTGTATAGTCATAGTACAAAGACCTAAATCCACCTAATCTAACTGTATGAGTGGTGAGTATATAATAACTATAGTATTCTCCCTACTATCATCTGAAAGGTCAAAGAGCCTACCATCATCGTTGACATTGTATTTCAGAAACTTAGTTATTTATGATTCCACTATTCTGTTCTCTCCTTCTCTACGGTAAAATCTGTAACTTTGAAGTAGTCAGGATATCTTACTAAATAGCAATAAGCAATTTATATTTATAAGGATTATACTACCTCAGTAGGGTAGACCTATATACGAATGTGTGCAAGGCTGAATTTCCAAACTTCTAGATAATTAGGTAGAATGGCCATGTTCTACATTGACTTCTTCAAGTCTTTTAGGGAGCAATTATGCCTTTCGACAACATACCATTTTACTCAGAACTATTCGACATAATGAATTAAGTCACTATTCTAACTGAATCCAAATATCTAGCAAGCTGATGTTTTTAATGTCCTGAAATATCATGTTTGCCATGATATTCTCCTCTATGATCAAATATGACTATCTTGATGAATTTTCTCAATTAGTTCTCAACCTTCAGTCTTTAAGCAATAACACGTTAACTGTAATGGGATAATTATCAACAAATGTCAAAATACATTTAGAATTGCACAATGCAATTGTATAAGGTTTACCGATATCTTTATGTATGAGATTCAACAAGTCAAAGCATGAGTTAACCTCAATATCCTTATTAGTCAACTTACCCCTGCAATAGTCAGCACATGTTCCCATATCATCATAATCTAGAATTGAGAAATGTTTTCCTTGATCAATCTCTCAACCCTAGCTCTGAAAATGTGGCTTAAACTTTTATGTCACACCATGTATGACTTCTCATTTATCAGGGTCCTTCATTTCATGAATTGTTTAGCAAGATACGAAGAAGCATATATCTAATTCAGGATAAGACATATTCTATACAAACCATATGACAAGAAAGTTGTATCATTATGTTTTGTATTAAAAAACAATTGTACAATAGAAGCATTAAATACAAAACATTAACCCTCTTTATCCAAAATTGATCAAAAGATCACATATAAAATGTGTCATGTAAAAAGCAAAATGAACCTTACTACAAGGTTCAGTACATACATTTCCCATAGATATTACTTCTACTTCTTTATTGCTGTCAACCATCAGTTCTTCCTTCCTTTATTTAGTTTTATCTTAGATATGAACCCTTGCATCGTGGAAGCACCTTAACCAGATACTCCATTATCTAGTCACCAATTATTTAACGCGACTATCGCAAATTAGATTCATAAATTGATAAGCCAAGGAGTTACTTGATGGTCACAGTCTTTCTTTTTAGGCCTCTTACTACTGGCTTATTTATGTCATGCAGACCTTTTCCAGTGCTGGTTTGACCAACGTCAGCATATAGAGAAGATTTAGTCTTTTTACCTTTGATCTTAGTAGACTTCATCTTTACCTTCCCTTTAGTTGCTTCGAGGGTTGTAGGAGTAGCAAACTTGAGTTTCTCCTCCTAAGCAACACAATTGGTAATCAAAGCATTGAAGTTCCATTCCTCATCCAGCGAGTAATATGTCATCACTATATTACTAACCTCTAGAAGGAGTGTATTCAGAGTCTGATGAACAATGAAGATATCAGGAAGCGGAATATTCAACATTTTTAATTTAGTGTGAAGATGAATCATTCTTGATACATACTTAATTACTCCCCTTTTTTATGTATATCTCATGGAAAATAAATTATTTCATCAAGGCATTTTCTCAACATTAGGTGAGATTGTGTACCTCTGGGAGACATTACCAAGAAACTCATTCGTTATGTCTATGTTAGGAAGTCCACTTAGTAGATGGCTAGGAATGGATTTCTTAATGGTCATAAGACTTAATCTGTTAGATTGATCCCAGGCTTTATAGGCTACTTTATGAACTCTTGAGCTCATGGATGTAGGTGGAGATGGCCTATTCCTTCGTATAGCCATATCAACGTCAGCTATCTCCATTGTATTCAATACATCCTCTGTCCACTTCTTCATATTGAAACCGGTTAGAGTTTTAATGGTGACACTAATTTTGTCAACTGAAAAGGTGACTTCAAAATGATAATGTTTAAATTAGCACAAATGTAAGATAACAATGATACTCAAAGCCATTAAATAGTATCTTTTCTGAAAATCCGGTCACACATATTATGAAACATCTGTGGGGTGAATACATAATATATGCCATTATACCTCCACATAAAAGCGATCGTGATATAATCAATCAATTCTCATGACACTACCACCTGTGGGCGATAGATCATTCAAACAACGACTTTCCTCTATCCATTGCCTTTATGCACATCTCAAAATCTCATGTAAGGTCAATACCTGTGGGCAGAATAACCAAACATGAGACCAGAGATATCCCCTAACGTGTAAGCAGAACAATTCAAAATATTGACTCAAAAGGCTATTGTGGTAACTACATCCTCATTAACACTCAAAAAGTCCACAAACACAAGGGATACATCTTTATGTTATCCTTACATTCTTTATGGGCATATGGTATGTGACAATGTAACATCAATAAATGTAAAAATCCGAATGCATAGTCTCGTTGTTACACACTCGTTTCAGGCACATGATAGTCTCTATCTTTCATGTGGAAAATTAGCGATTTCTAGAGAGTTCCAAGCCAATTTTTAGCACTCCTGAGCTCATTTTCACCTTGTTTCTAAAGGCTAAACATATGTAGACTACTTTTATGCAATAAAAGCAAGAAAAAACTGAGAAATAGAAGTTAAATCTTCAAAAACCTTATGGAGAGAAAACTGAAAAATCTTCGTTTTTAACCACCCGATCACGTCACCTCTCTGATATCACGTGTGATACGTAACAGTAACTTAATTACGTATCTCAGATCGAATATGAAAGGGTAAAAAACGAAAAAATGCAGAAAATACTATATTTCGATCTTCGTGACTTCAAACAAGCTTTCCGAAGCTGAAACGAGCGAGAATCCAATGTCATCTTAATGGAAACTGCTCTCCAGGACGCAGGTAAGGTCTTTTTTATATTTTTTTTAAAACGTAAGCTCTCTTAACGAGTCCGAAAATTCTTATGTTTACGATTAATTATATGAGCAATTGTAGGAGACTTAACCTTTATATATAGCTTCCATATCGGGCTTTCCCATTACAAGGTTGATATGGATCCGGTCCACACTGATTGGGATACATTTTTTTCCCAAACTTCAACCCATTGATTTAAATCATTTATTGGATCGCTTTATTATCTTTATCTGGATCAAATTAAGTAACTTAATCAAATAAGTTATTAAAAAAATCAAAAAATGTATTTAATAGTTGTCCAACTTTATGAGAAAGGAGAAAATTGTCCAACACAATGGACTATACTGAATTATACAATATGATTAACCATTTTCTTTGGAGAATCAAAATGTATATGTCATCGATGACGTTTTCGTTTTCAATATGATAATGAAAAATGAATAAAATGATCGTCCAACTAAGCTGGGATTGAGGCAACACGAGCGAAGGTATTAGTATTACCTGCCAATACATTTGATCATTGATCTCTTCTCGGATGCCTTAATTTCCAAATTCCAACCCCATTTGTACGTCCATATTTTCTTGTTGTTTTATGAATTTTCTTTTTCCTTTTTTCTTCTTTGTTTAATTTTTATTAAGGATTAAAGAATTATTAAAGAAACAACTAGTGAAAGTCAGGTCCAGCGGTTGTATACATTGCAAATCATCCACTAATTGATGTGTACATGGTACTAATACAGAGATTATAATATTTACGAACCATCATTATTGACTCGCGTTTGCATCTTTTTTAACTTTTCAAATGTTCTTCACTGTTAAAATACGTTATAATTGTCAGCTATCCCATCCTGTGAGTTGCCTACAAACTAACGAGGGGATTAGTTATTGGGTCCGCCAGTGGATACCTTTGTCAGAGATTAAAAAAAAAAAAACGTTATAATTGAAGAGACAAATATAACTTATTTCCTCAGATGAATCAAATTCAAACCTTTGTACAACGAAAATATATAAAAGAAAAGAAATTCTGAATTCTTATTCACTACTCTAAATTAAGAATTTTAGACAGCATTAGATTTATATTTTTAATACCACTGGCCATTCGAACGAACATAATGTTATAAAAAGATCTAATCCTGGATTTGATTAGACTTAACAAAGAGGAACACACCACGTGTCTTGATTCCCAACAGCCTGTTTAAGCTTCAACTGGATTCGCTCTTTAACATTAATCGAAACAGGCACAAATGGAGAAAATTTCAAGTCGTATCAAGTGCTCACGTAACGCGCAGTCGGAATTTAATTTAGTTTAGTAATAAACTCCATCTCTTCAAATTCTAATTGTCGTGAGTAAAGCCCACCGTGCAAACATTTGTTTTTATTTTTGGCAAAATGACTCTTAAAGTCAAGAGAGCAATTTGAACCTTATGGTGAATTGTTGATAGTTATTTGGCTATTGGCTAAGGAACTTTATTTACAGGCACAAAATAGCACTTCAGGGTAGTTGAAACAAAGACTCTAGCTATAGTTACCGAAAAGATTTTTTTTTTAAAAAAAAGGAGAAAAGAAAACTAAGAAGCGTAAGCAACTTACTGGAATGCATGCACTCTGCAATAAAGACAGGCTAGCACTAACAGAACCTAAGAGCATGTGGGCAATCTATAGTGGAGCAGAGGGAGGGAGACATGCCAATCTATCATTTTCCTAGCCTGGTAAACCCTTTGCATGTGCACTGTACTATGTGAGTTATTGGCTTCTGATAAGGAAGAGGGAACAATGAATTTAAAAAATAACGTGTTTTGGTTATTTGACAATCTTAAAATGTCTCTGCTCCATATAAACTCAAACTCCTCCGCATGAAAATTGTACCAACGACTTCCAATTATTAGTTCCTTCAACCTTTAGTTCATTGGGAGTAAAAATACAAAGTAAGTTAGCAAGAGAGCAACAAAATGTGTCACTCAATAATTAGGCCTAGAGGTTCAATCACCGGACTAAAAGCATGATGATAGTCAATACCAAGTCTTTCGTGAAAACCTTTTGCTACTAATCATGCTTTAAACCATCTCAGTGATATATCCTTATGTCTTTTGATTCATTACAACCCTCTAAACTTATCTATATTTTGATTCGGCTCACGTGCAAGAGTATATGTTTGATTTTTTTTTTATTGCCAAATAAGTTGGACAATTTTGTTCTTTCTCATTATATTGGACAATTATTAATTGTATTTTTTGACTTTTTAATAACTTATCAGCTAAGTTACGTAATTTGATTCAAATAAGGGTAATAAAGTGGCTCAATAAATGATTTAAATTAATAGGTCGAAGTTCAGGAGAAAAATAGACCCCGATTAGTGTGGATTGGACCCATATCAAGCTTATGATGGGAAAGCCCGATATAAAGTTATATACAAAAGTTAATGTCTCATGTAGTTACTCATATCATCCGTAAGCATACGAATCCTCTGACTCATTAAGAGCGCTTACGTATTGAGAAAACTGTAGAAACACGTTAACCACGTGTCGGTGCACGTTTTCCGTAAAGGTCCCTAAAGATTTGAGTTCGTTTTGGCCACGAAAACTTCTTCAGAAGTCAAGATGGAACCAAAATCAGATATTCTACATTTCTTTTATTTTTAACCCTTTCATGAAAGATTCGAGACACATAATAAGGTCCATGCTACGCATTACACGTAGTATCAAAGCGATTAATTGATTGGGTTTCTAGAAACAAAGGTTTTTGGTTTTCATCATTTTTTTTATTCGTTTTTCAATTTTGCATATATTATTACGTAAAAGTAGTATATATAAGGTTAGCTATGAAAAATGGGTCGAAAAAGGTCCAAAAAGTGCAAAAAAGGGTCCCGAGATCACCGAAAATCACCCTCCTCGTCGAAGGGTGATTGCATTGTTAGGCGTATGCACAGCAGGCACCCAATGGTGCTATAGTAACCGCCATAAGGCGTAGATTTGACACCTGTTGACGTCAGCTCACAGTGCTGTGTTGACGTTAGCGCTACAATGTTGCTAATGTTAGCACTAGTAAAAAAAGAAGGAACATTTCAAAATTCCCATAAAGTTACTCCGAGTCTTTTTGGGTCACTTTTTGGGTCGGGGGGTTTTAAAAGTGATTTTTCAATTTTTTGGATTTATTATGTTAGTAATTGGATTCTGAAAATTTTTTAAAACTTTTTAAAGCTAATTTTGAATGCACTTTCGTGCTTCGAACTTAATAAGGGAGACACTTAAAGTTTTATGTCTCGTGTGGTAGATTAGGTGTTCAAGAAATACTATAGACACTCTCATTGAGAATTTTTTAAATAAAAGTTTCAAATAAAGTTTAAAGACGATGTTTTCAGTACTAGTATGTGATTATTTGACTGTACATTTGGTTTTTGCATTTATAGCTGATTTTCACATACATTATGCTCATATAGAATATGAGGATGATATAAAGATGTATCCCTTATGTTTGTGGACTTTCTAGGATATTGATGAGGATGTAGTCACCAAAGTGACCTTTCGAGTTAGTGTTTTAGATTGTCTGCTCACATGTTTAGGGATGTCTCTAGCCTTATATTTGGTTATTATGTCCAAAGGCGTTGGCCTTACATAGGGTTTTGAGATGTACATAAAGGCATTAGATAGAGGAAAGTCGTTGCTTAAATGATTTATTCACCCAAAAATGGTAGTGTCATAAGAGTTGATAGTTTGTATTCTAATCGCTTTTATGTGGGAGTCTAATTGCATATACTATGTATTCAACCCAAAGGTGTTTCATAATATGTGTGATCGGATTCTCAGTATAGATACTATTTTAATGCTTCAAGTATCGCTGTTATCCTGCATTTATACTAATATTTACATCGTCTTTTCTATTTTGTAGTCACCTTTTTTGTAAACAACAATGTTGTCACGATTGAGACCTTACATGGTTTCAATTTCAAGAAATGAAAGAAGGATGTTGAGTTTGCCCTAGAGATGGCTGACGTCAACATAGCGATGCATATCGAGAGGCTTTCTTCACTTACTGATATCAACTCAGAAACTAATAAAGCAGTAAAGGCAATCTGGGAGCGGTCAAATAGGATGTGCTATTTAACTATCAAGAGATCGATCACGGATCATTTGCTCCTTGGATTACCAGATATGATCATAGCGAAGGAGTTTATGAATAGCATTTTGCAGAGGTACAAGGTGTCTTCTCATGTGGAGCAGAGTACCTTAATTAAAGAGTTGTTTTCTATAAGATATACAGGAGAAGGAGGCGTTAGAGAGTACATTATCAGGGTGGCTCACCTTCAAAATAAGCTGAAGGCATTAGATGTACCTATTTTTTACATGCTCATAATTCAGGCACTAAATACTCTCCCTTGAGAGTTTTAGATGTTAACTACCTCCTACATATCTTAGGATGAGGTCTAGGATATCAATGCTTTGATTTCTCAGTGTGTTGCAATTGAGGAGAAGATTAATAGTTCTCCTCATACAACATTGTTTGCAGCTGCCAAAGGTGAGCTGAAGGCTAATATCTAACAACCTAAGGGTAAGGGTAAGAAATTGGACAGTCCATCATTGTTAAGGGTCCATATGACATAAAAGGTATGAGGTGTTTCTTCTGTAAGAAGAAGGGGAATAGGAAGGCCGATTGCCCGAAATACACTATCAAGTAACTCTTAGCTTATATGATTCATAAATCCAATGTAGCTATAACTACATCAAGTTCTTGGTGGTTAGATAGTGGAGCTTCTAATCATGTTGCTTCCACAATGTAGGGGTTCACATTCAGGAGAAGGCTGACTAAAGGAGAGGAGAAGTAGATGGTCGACAACAATGAAGGGGTGGATGTTTTATTTGTAGGAGATGTAGGCTTGAACCTCAATATGGGGTTCGTATTAGTTTTACAAGACATATTTTGTATACCGTCCTTTAGACGAAACTTGATATCTGTATCAGCTTCGGATAAAGAGGGCTATCGTTTTGTATTTGATACTTTGGTTGTAAATATTTCTATTAATACAAGACATATCGAAACTACCTTCTTATTCATTAGATTATATATAATGTATCTTACTCCTAACAAAATGTATGCCTTTTCTTATGTTGCTAAACCTATTACTCGAAAGAGAGCCCTCTTAAAGGAAACATCGTCCATGTTGTGGCATAAACGCCCTGGCTACATTTCCAGGGAGAGGGTTGAGAGATTGATAAAGGATAATATTCTCCCAACTCTAGACTTCAGTGATCTAGAAACAAGTATCGATTGTGGTAGGGGTAAGTTGACCAAAATAAAGAAAAAGGGTCAACTCGTGCTTCTGGTTTATTGGACCTCATACATACAGACGTTAGTGGTCCCTATATAGTCATGTTATGTAAAGTTCCTAATAAGTTTAAGATCTTCAAGATTGAGGTTGAGTACTAATTAGGAAAATCAATAAAGATAGTCAAATCTAAAAAGGGAGGAGAATACTAGGCAGACATGCAGTTGTAGGACAATAAAATAGTTCATTTTCCAAGTATTTAGAATCAGTTGGAATAGTGATTCAGTTCACTATGCCAGGTAGTCCTGAGCAAAATGATGTAGCTGAAAGGCGCAATTGCACTTTAAAGGATCATGAGGTCATCAGAGAGCAGGAATAACCTATTCGAATACCTTTGGTGCGAAGCCATCAAGACAGCATTGTATATCTTGAATAGAGTCCCAAGTAAGTCAGTACCAAAGATGTCTGTTAAACTCTGGGTTGGAAGGAAGCCAAGCCTTGCACATTTTCATGTGTAGGGCTGCCTGGCTGAGGTAAGGTTATAGAATCCTAATGAGAACAAATTGTAATCTTGTTCTGCTCGTTGCTATTTAGTAGATTATCCTGACCACTCTAAGGGCTACATATTTTACTGTAGAGAAAGAGAGGTCAAAATAGTGGAATCGCAAATGACTAAGTTTTTGAAATACGATGTCCATGATAAGGGAGGATCCTCACATCCTCCAGGAGATAGCAGGATAAATACTATAATTATTTCGTATCTGCCTCTCATATAGTTAGGTTCGGTGAATGAAAGTTCGAGTACCATGCCTATGTAGGCATAGGGACTTATACCTATTCAAAAAGAGGTTTATGAGGTATAATAATCTATGTAGTTATGCAGATCTACCAGAGAAAGGCAACCTGCTATCTCATCATATTACATAGTCTATTTAGGTGAGCAAAACTATGAAATAGGACATGTTGTGGATCCAATTACTTTTACAGAAGCCGTTTTTGGACCCATGTGGACTTGTGGTGGGAAGCAATAAAGGATGAGATGCAATCTATGAGGCATAATAAGGTATGGGAGCTTGTTGATTTACCTCAACATTTTAGGCCTGTTAGTTGTAAGTGGTTATTTAAGACCATAAAGGACACACAGGATCAAGTTGAGCGATTTAAGGCGCATTTGGTTGCTAGGGGATTCACTCAGAGAGAAAGAGTTGACTTCAATGGTACCTTCTCTCTTGTATCCTCGAAGGATGCATTTAGAGTAATTATGGCAATATTAGCTCATTATGACTTGAAGCTACATCAGATGGGCGTTAAAACTACTTTCCTATATAGTGACCTCTATGAAGAGGTCTATATAAAGCAACCTGAAGGATTTCAGGATCAAGATGCAACTAACAAAGTTTGTAAGTTGATTAAATCAATATATGATTTAAACAAACTTCTAGACAATGGTACCTAAAGTTTGATGAGGTTTTAACCTCATTCGGCTTTGTGAAAAACAAGTTGAAAGATACTTATATTATAAGGTCAGGAGAGCAAAGTTATCTTCCTATTATTGTATGTGGATGATATCTTGCTTGTGTCAAATGATTTGACTATAATGCATAAGGTAAAACAATTGGCCAAACACTTTGACATGAATGATTTAGGTGAAGCATCTTTTGTCCTTGGTATCAGATTCACCGGGACAGATCTCAACACTCATTGAGCCTCTCACAAAGAGCATACATTGAGCAAGTGCTATGGTTTAATATAACTGACTGTAAACCTGTTGTAGCACCTATCTCTTATGGTGAGAGATTATCTTTGGCACAGTGTCTAAAGAATGAAGATGAGAGAGAGGTTGTGAGGAATGTCCTGCACTCTAGTGAAGTCGGTCGGTAGCATGATGCATACCCAGGTATGAATTAGACCGGACATTGCATTTGTTGTTGGATTGTTGGGATGATATCTGGCTAACCTAAGTGTAGCCCATTGGAAATCAATTAAGCGAGTGTTAAGATACCTAAAGGGTACCAAAGATTATACATTGACATATATAAAAGTCAATGATTTAAACCTCACAGGGTATACAAACTCCGATTTTGCTATGTGTTCGGATGATTGTAAATCCACTTCAAGATACATTTTTAAGTTAGCAGATGGTGCAGTATCGTGGAAGAGTATCTAGCAGACACTAGTAACTTCCTTAACCATGCATGCAGAGTTTGTTGCATGTTATGGAGCTACGACATAGGCCATTTTGCTGAGAAATTTTATTTCTCAGTTGTCTGTGGTAGATTCGATAGCTAGACCCATTCGGTTATATTGTGATAATCTTGTTGCAGTGTTGTTCAGTAACAACAACAAGAATATCACATGGTCTAAGCATTTAGATGTCAAATACTTGACCATAAAGGAGTTGATTACGAAAGGTGACGTCGAAATGGAGCATATCAGGACTGAGAAGATGTTAGCTGATCCATTGACTAAAGGACTGCGCTAACTAGTGTTTGTTAAACATGTATCCGGTATGGGCATGTTAAGGTCCTTAGACAGTAGCAATTAGGGATCATTGTATTTGCTCCTTAAATGCTTGTGCATTTTGATGTATTATGACATTATGATTGTTTATTAATATAGATTATCATTTTTTATCCTCAGTAATAACTGTTCTTGTGCACAGTCATAACATATATGAAAGCCTTAAGATTTGTGTTGATTTTAAGCATTTTAAAGGTCATTGGGCATATATAAAGATTGACCTTGAGCCTATGTTATTTTGTCATATACAGTTTAGTAAGGATATCTATAAATTTAACATGACATATGGGGATATAAAGTTTAATCTGATAAAGGTTCTCTGATGCAGTTTACAGTTAGAGAACATAAAGGTTTTCTCTAATGCTATTTAGCATCTGGTGAGAGAAAACAAGGTTTTCTCTGATGTTGTTTAGCATTTAGTGTGAGAAAATAAGGTTTTCTCTAATGTTGTTTAGCATCCGGTGTGAAAAAACAAGGTTTTCTCTAATGCTGTTTAGCATAGCGAGAAAAAATATGATTTCTTTGTTGTAGTTTAGTACATGCAGTTTAGCATAAAGTGGGAGAAATCGAGACCTACAGGCGAAGATGATACGTAGTAGATCATAGATGTATCATCCTAGTTTGTTACACTCCATTTTTTATTCATATTAGTAAGGTATTAGATATTTGTTATTATATTGGACCTATGTCATACATGACATATGTGTTTGATATTTTCAGTATTGAAAGCCTTACAGGACGGAATGTTGGACTTTCATTACTTTTGGATCAAATGTTTTTAATTTTTAAAATTGGTACCAATACAGCAACGTGACTTAACCAAGTTTTCAATTAATGATTGTCCAAAGGAGCGAATGTTGGACAATTTTGTCCTTTCTCATTATATTGGACAACTATTAATTGTATTTTTCAGCTTTTCAATAACTTATCAGTTAAGTTACATAATTTGATTCAGATAAGGGTAATAAAGTGACTCAATAAATGATTTAAATCAATGGGTCAAAGTTTAAGAGAAAAATAGATCCCGATTAGTGTAAACCAGATCTATATCAAACTTGTGATAGGGAAACTCAATATGGAAGCTATATATAAAAGTTAAGGTCTCTTGCAGTTGCTAATATTATTCGTAAGTATATGGATCCTCTGACTCGTTAAGAGCGCTTATGTATTGAGAGAACTGTAGAAAGACATTAACCACATATCAGTGAACATTTTTCGTGAAGGTCCCGGAAGATTGGAGCTCGTTTTGACCACAAAAACTGCTTGGGAAGTCAAGATATAATTGAAATAAATTTTTTTGAATATATTTCATTTTTAACCCTTTCATGAACGTTCCAGAATACGTAATAAGGTCTATGCTACGTGTTACAAAATAATCCTCTTTCATAGCTTTTGCCACTGTTTAAATTTTAAAATTTTTATATGTAACAAGTTCGATAATTGGAGAATATGTAGTAGTGAATGCATTTGGTTTAAGAAAACTAATTTGAAGTTTAGTTATCAGCGGGTGAGTGCGGGTTGAATGTGGTGTTGGAGTTACGCTGGGTTTTGTTGTGGGGATGAGTTGTTGCAAATTTTTGGTAGTTGGTGAAATAGGTAATGTGGTGGGTAAAAAAATCATAAGTGGTGTAAATTTTTAAACACTGGGAACATCATCAATTTTATTTGCAGAAGGAAACTCTTGTTCCAAGAAAATGATATGGCATGAGATAATCATTTGATTAGAAGATATCAAGACAAAGATAGCCCTTTTGAAGTTTATGGTATCTAAAGGACCCTTCATATGAAAATTAGAAGCAGAAAAAGGAAGTTTGTGACTCTTGTTGAGTATTGTCTCAAAGTCAGAAATCTCAGCTTCTCAAAGTCAGAAATTGTAGCTTGCTTTCGGTGATTGTTGAGTCATAAATGGTGG